>LNAC01000016.1:1876803-1960170 GCA_002007465.1 Ailurus styani | reverse complement strand
GGGGGTGGGGGGTGGGGGCACACAAAGTGAAACGGAAAACAGGGAAACAAGAGGGCTGGCTCTGGGGGGGGTGGGAAATGCAGGAGAGCGGACTGCTGAGAAGCAGGAGAAATGAACAGAGGAGGAGAATTTTTGAGGGTGCACCTATGTGGGAAAGGGGATCTGAAGAACTCTGGGGGTGAGGAGGGAGGGGACACATCATCGGACAGTTGTTAGCAGCATAATATATAAAGAACGGGTAAACAGGGACGAAAAATTTTTTTCTGCATCACAATTCATAATATTTATGCAGCTTTGTCTGTTTATGAATCTCTTTCGTGCATACTTTCTCATCTAGAGAAGTGGGACAGCACAGCAGGTAAGGGTATGGGATTTGGGACTCCAAGATCTGTGCCTACTAAACTGGTTGATTTTAGACAATAATTTAATGGCTTTGAGCCTCAGTTTCTTAATCTGTAAATGAGGTTATACACACACACACACACACACATATACACACACAAATACACACACACACACACACACACACGCAGTGGTGTGCTGGCAAACCAGGTCTCTGGAAAACAAACATATAAGGCCCTGATTTGTGTGTTTGTCAATTTCTGTGGCGTAAATACTCCTACAAGGCCCATTTCAAGCTGCCAAGGGTTTAATACCTGCTTGCAAGTTTCTTGAAAACTTAACCATCGGCTCTCACGAGTCAGGGCAACCTGCCTCCAACACACCAGGAGGATTGTGTGAGGATCAAATGAGCAAATGAACCTAAGACTCAGGCACCCAGGGAAGCCTCCGCATGTGACAGGAGGTAGTAAGGAAGCTCATGATCATCTGAGGAGATGAGCATTATTAATGCCAACTTCTTTGGTGAGATGAGAAGCGTCAGGTTCAAAAGCACTAAGGGACATCAGATAGAGATTGAAGTGCCATCTGGGACTTCCCAACCTATAAAGAAGGAGAGGCTCTGGGGCGCCTGAGTGGCTCAATAGGTGAGGTGTCTGCTTTCGGCTCAGGTCATGATCCCAGGGTCCTGGGATCGAGCCCTGTGTGGGACCCCCTGCTCATCGGGGAGTCTGCTTCTCCCTCTGTTCCTTCCCGTCCCCTGCTCGTGCATGCGTGCTCTCTTCTCTCTCTCTGAAATAAATAGATGAAATATGTACAAGGAGGAGAGGCTCTGAGACTATAGGTAAGAGAAGAAGTAAGGAACTCAGTCAACAGTGAGAACTGGGGTTCTGGGATACAGGAGCCTGGGAAGATCACTGCAGCCGCTGCTGCCGCTGCCACATCACACCTGTGAGTGAACAGGCCCCCGTGGAGCATCCGACGCCAGCAGACACCACGTGGAGACCAGCTGTCCCTGGTCTCACTTTGACAGAACTCCTGACCCATGGAATCCTAAGCAACAGTATCATGGTAGTTGCTTTGAGCCAAACAATGCAAAACAAAACACAACCAAAAAACCTGAAAGCACTCATCTAAGGCTACTTAGTGGGTGCTATGGATTGAATCAAATCCCCCACAAAATTCCTATGTAGAAACTTAACCCCCGTGGGATGGTATGAGGAGGTGCGGCCCTTGGGAGGTGATTAGGTTATGAGGCTGGAGCCCTCAGGAATGGGATTGGTGCCCTTATGAGAAGAGACACAGAGCTTGCATGCTCGTGTCCTCTCTCTCTCTCTCCCTCTCTCCCCTCCACGTGGGGACACAGCCAGAAGACGGCCATCAGCAAGCCAGGAGGAGGGTTCTCACCAGGAACAAAATCAGCCTTGATTTTTGGACTTCCAGCCTCCAGAGCTGTGAGAAAGAAATGTCTGGGGTGCCTGGGCAGCTCAATGGGTTAAAGCCTCTGCCTTCGGCTCAGGTCATGATCTCAGGGTCCTGGGATCGAGGCCCACATCGGGCTCCCTGCTCAGTGGGGAGCCTGCTTCCTCTTCTCTCTCTGCCTGCCTCTCTGCCTACTTGTGATCTGATCTCTCTCTGTGTGTCAAATAAATAAATAAAATCTTAAAAAAAAAAAAAGAAATGTCTGTGGTGTTTTTATTAGAGCAGGTTGAGCACACTGACACAGCCGTCAAATAGGCAGCCTGTGATTTGGAGGCAGGTCTTCCCTTCTACGGACTGGGTTCGAATTCCAGCTCTGCCACTTTCTAGCTGTATACCTCTGCAAGGTACTTCCTGTCCATGTGCTCGAACCCCTAAGATCATCTCGATTGTCCTCTCTCTGATAACCAACATCCAATCCAACTATGAATCCTATTGGAAACAGCTCTTTGCTTCTGCTTGTCCTTCTGTCCTCATCCTTCCATGGTTTTCTTCTTCACATGGTATCTAAAATGAGCTTTTCAAAATACAAGGCAGATCAAATCAACCCTGAGCTTGTACCTGTGAAAATCTGTCTCACTCAGAGTGGCATTTGAAACCCTTGCCATGTATTCCAGATCCTGTAAGATCTGCCCCCTGCCCACACGTGTGATGGGGTCTGTTTCTCAAAAAAACAAACCCAAAACCAAGCCAAGCACAGTCCCACCTTAGGGCCTTTGCACTTGCTCTTTCCTCTCCCCGGAGCCCCCTCCATCCTGATATCTGCCAAGTTGGCTCCCTCACTTCCCTTGCATCATGGCACAAATGTCACCTCATCGAGAAGGATCACAGAACCATGTACATAGAGCAACACCCCCATGCTCCCTCCTCACCCTCCCTGCTACTCTCCGCCCTCTGTATTCTGCTTTTCTTTTCTTTTTTTTTTTTTAAAGATTTTATTTATTTATTTGAGAGAAACAGAGAGAGAGAGAGGAGAGCGATCTCCAGAGGCAGGAGGGACAGAGGGAGAAGCAGACTCCCTGCTGAGCTGGGAGCCTGGTGCAGGACTTGATCTTGGGACTCCGGGATCATGACCTGAGCCAAAAGCAGTTGCTTCGCCGACTGAGGCACCCAGGTGCCCCTGTATTCTGCTTTCATTTTCTTTACTGCACTCGCCCTCTGACAGATTCTATATTTCTTTGTTATGAGAATATAAGCCCCTGAAATACAGGCTGTGTCTTTCTGGTACTAATGTTTCTGTCTGCAGAACCTAGAACGGTGCTTGGGATCAAACAGGATGCTATACCCGTCCACTGAGTGAAGAAATGGGCCTCAGTGTCCTCATCTATAAACTGGAGGTAATAATAACATCCCTCCAAGGGTTGTGATGTTAATAATAATAAATGTGTACATTCAAGGCTTTTTATTTGCTAGGTGCTGTTCTAAGCACTTTGTGTTAATTCGTTTAGTCCTCGTGACAGCCTAGGAGACAGGAGCTATCATTAACCTTATTTTATAGAAGAATAATCTGGGGCACAGAGAGGTTAGGTCACTTGCTCAAGGTCACACAGCTAGCAGGGGGCAGAGAGAAAATTTCAACCCAGACAGGCCGGCTCTAGAGGCCAGTTTATAAATCCTTCCTGGTCAGAAAAATAAGTCGCATGCAGAAAGGGCTTAAAACTCGGTGTGACGGGTCACCATATAAAAATGTTGGCTATTATTATTATTCTTGGGACTGCCTGTCAGCTAACGGAAGCTCATTTTGGAGTAGAGAGCTAAAGAGAGATGTCAGAGCCAATTTGGGGGGGGTGGCGGGGATGGTGCTGGCTGTCCTACAGGCCAAGTTTCCCTAGAAAGTCTGGTGTGGGGTGGACAGGCAATATTTGCCAGCACTTAAGACTGGCTAAGGGCTGGTTAGCACTCCAGAACTGTGCCAAAAAGCCAGACACATTGCGATGAGGAGAAAGACAGCTATGCCTCCTCCCAGGATGTTCCTTGGAGAACACAAATCTGATTATTGAGGACCCCTGCTTATAAACATCCGTGGCCCCCTACTGTCCTGAGGACAAAGCCTGAACAGCTTACCCAGCCTTCTCCATGTGGCCCCGTCTACACTGGAGCCATATGGCCACCTCGCATGGGCAAGAGGCTCCCGCTCCTTCTGCACAAGCTGGGCTTTTCTTTCCCCATCTTACCTTGCCACACCTTCCTGGAACTTCCATGGTTCACCTCCCCCAAATCTATTCTGCTTTGGGGGAGAGCTTGTGACTGATTGTGTCTACGGGCTAGGATTCCCATTAGCATCCCAGTAAATCAGTCTCACAGTGTGGTCTGGGACTCTGACGGGGTCCCCAGGATCCTCTGGGGGATCTGTGACGTTGAAACTGTTTTCATAATAATACTAATACATCATTTGACACCTTTGTTCTCCAACAAGTACGGAATGGAGTTTTTCCTAAGGCTCATGACATGTGATTTGCAACAAATGAGAAAATGCAGGAATCTTCTCTTGAGCCAGGTGTTAAAGAAATCTATTTAAAAAAATAAAGAAAATGCCTCTCTTCTCAGTAATTAAAAAATAAATTATTTTTCATTAAGATATGTTATTAATATTAATGTATAATTGGCTGGTTCTTATTTTTAACTAACTAGTATTATAGAGAGCTCATAGATTCTTAAAAAGTTTTATTTATTTAAGTAATTTCTACACCCGACACAGGGCTTGAACTCATGACCCTGAGATCAAGAGTCGCATGCTGCTCTGCCTGAGTCAGCCAGGTGCCTCCAAAAGGTCACAGTTGTAATTTCTATGACAGTGAATGTGGATAGCTCTAACTCATGTAAACAGAAGCTCCTTGGATCAATACTTTTGAAAAATGTGAAGAGGACCTGACTCTAAAACATCTGAGAACCACTGAGAAGCCCCTGGCACAGAGTAAGTGCTCAGTAACTCTTTGGTGTTTCTTGGACTAGGCTGTGAGCTTCATAAGTGCAGAGAATCATATCTTGTTCACCATCTTTCCCCTACGCCTAATCAGGGTGGGTCCCCAGTTGCTGGCTGTCATCCTCTCCTTTCTCATCTACTTCCATAGTCCTAGAGTCCTCAATTTTGTAACTGGATGCACAACTATCTTGAACCAAGACTATATCTCCCAGCTTCCCTTGCATCTAGATGCCACTTTGGTCACTAAGATATAGGATAAATGTCATGTGACAACTTCAAAGAACCTTTCATTATCTTCTTCCCTTTTCCTCCATCCTGCTGTCTGGAACTTGGATGTGATGGCTGGTGTTCCAGTTGTCATTTTGGACCAAGAGGAGAAGTCCCACACCCTAGGATTAGAGAAGCCATGAGCTGGAAGGTGTCACATTACTAGGTTTGGGTTGCAAACATTTGGGTTTTGCAAGAGAAAGAAATACACTCTTTTTATATTAAAGCCACTGTTGTTTTGGGTTCTTTGCTGTTATTCGCCTATTCCAATTCTAACTAATACTGAGGGCTTGGCATCCATTAGTGATCAACAAATATTTGTTGAATGCATGAATGAATCACGAATGAGTGAATGGGTGGGCTAAAGGACCGTGATTCAAACAGCTAGGTTTTTCACAGGAGTGGCTCAGAGAGCCCTAATGCTGAAGGTGCTAGGACCTGAGGGTCTGCATGTAAGGAGAGGGAAGAAGTGCGTTGTCCAGTAACTGCTCCTTAGAGCACATGTGGGAAAGCCCCTCAGTGCAGAAGGAAGGAAAGAAGGACTGTGACATTGGGTGCAGGTCCCAGCTCTGCCTCTTCCAAGCCGGTAAGGCCCTGGAGTCAGAGCAGGTACAGTGGTGAAGGGCACGGATGCTGGAGTCGGATGACCAGGATTTGAATTTGGACTGTCTCTGACCGACTGACCTAAGATAAGTTGCTTCATCTTGCTCTGCTTCAGTTTCCTCATTGGTAAAATGAGGTGACAGGTAACACCTCTGTCCTAGAGTGGCTGGGAGGATAAATGAGCTGATGCAAGGGAAGCGTTGAGTGCAGTGCCTGGCACATGGGAACACTGTGGCCTCTGCTCCCAGTCTGGCAAGTATAAAACATCTTCCAGACAAAATGAATTAAGCCTCATTAAACAGGACAGCAGTGGACGAGGAAGGCAGGATGGAAAAGAAGTGATTTTCATATGTTAACCATGTATAATGTGAAATGGCGTTAAGAGTGCCAAGTTTGAAGTCAGATAGCCGGGGTGCGTCCTTTGTAGCTGTGCAGCTTCGGGCAAGTTGTTCTCCCTCTCTGGGCCTCGAGGTTGTTTTCTGTGATGGCAGGAGTGACCCAGCTCTGACATTCTGGTCTTCTAAGCGCTGTTACAAGAACTACTGATATATGAGTCTGTATCGTAGCATCACTTTTGGCTGTAAGTGACAGAAAGTCTGCTTGAAGTACATTGTAGAAAGATCGTGTTGTACTGGGTCATGAAACTGCTGAAGGTAGGGGTGGCTCTGGTTTCATACAGCTGGGTCCGGGAGTGCAAACAAGGTAGCCAAAGATCTCTCTCTATTTCTATAGTTCTTTTTATCTCTCCACTTTCCCGTCACTCGGTTCAGACTATCTCTGCTCCTCTGTGTGTAAGCTTCATTCACTGTGAATGAACCTGCCAAGGCCAGGTCCTCTCCAGGAATTCCCCCATTCCCGGTGGGAATCATGATGATGATGATTATAATTATTACTATTTCTTAGTTCTTACTATGTGCTAGGCACCCCGCCACACACAACACTTTGAGGGAGATGCTATTAGTGCTCCCACTTCACAGATGAGGAAACTAAGGCACAGAAAGCATAGATAACCAGCCCCAGGTGATGCAGGTACAAAGTGCTGGATTCACTTATATCTGGTGAGAAAGATGACCGCTGTCAGCCACAAACCAACAGTCCTACAGCTTCAACTCCGACATGAAGAGAGACCTGTTTCTCCCTAGACCCATTCACCAAAGGAACGGCAAGTCTCCATCCTTGGAACCAAGCTCAGAGGCCAAAGGAGACCATGGGCTTCTACAATTGGTCTGGCCTGATCACACGGTCGGGGTGGGTGGAGCGCCGTGACTGACAGCCTCATCAGAAGTGAAAAGGTGAGGCGGTTCCCCCAGTAGAAACGGGGTGTCAGGAAAAGGAGGCCGGAAATCTTCCCTGAACAAAAGCTTCCCTGAACTAAAGCTTGCACAGGGCCACACAGAATCTTCCCTGCAAAGCCCCTCCTTTGGGGGGGGCGGGGAATGAGCAGGACTCGGGTCCAGCCTCTGCGGCTGCAGTGGCCCCAGGGAACAGAAAAGGGACCCTCAGCCTCCCTTACGGTTTTCCCATATTTGCTCTGCTCGCTCTGGGCTGCTCATTAGCTTCTGATCGCAGCTGGGACGGGTCACAGCTCCTGCTCCGACATGGGCACAGTGGGCAGACATAAGGCACTGAAAACAAAGACTTGTTTCCTTGGGAAGGCAGCCTGTGGGCTCATGGGGGCCACAAAGCCCTTCAGAACAAAACAGAGGAACAGCCAACGACTTCTGTGCCATCAGCCTAGGGGCAGGTGCTCCCAATCTAGGTCTTCATCTTGAGAAAGCCGAAGGTGGGGACAAGCTTGGAAACACTTCGGAACAGCATGGCGAGCAGTGGTGGGAGGAAGAAGTGTTGAGGGGACTGGGGACTGAAGGAAGCCTGCAGGAAGGGAGGTCATGCAGGAGGGGAAAGGAGAAGAAAGTGATCTCCTTACTACCAAGCACTCACCATGGGCCAGGAATTGCACATCCATTGCTCCCCTGGTGGCTAGCTATGATCCATTCCCATTTCTTGGATGAGAAAGCTCAACAGAGGCATGGGTGGAAGGAATAGACTGTGGGACACTAAGTCACTGGAAGAATTACAAGAAGGAAGAAGAAACCAGCAGAAAGAGAACCAGAGCTGGCTCACAGTTGGGTGACAAAATTTCTTTTTGGAACACTTAGCAGGCTTCCCCCAAGGGTATCTACTCCGGGAACTCAAGGAGATGGACCCTGTTATCCTGAGCCACAGTTAACAGGTGAGGAAACACGGGCTCAAAGAGGCAAAGGAGACTGTCCAAGTGCAAGACAGGGGTAGAGCCAGGGCTCAAATCCAGTCTGACTTCCCCTCTTGTGCTCTGAGCCACTGTGATGCAGACCCATGGAGTTAAAGTGAGATGTGGGGAGAGAGAAACAAAAGATACAAGATGTGTGTGTGTGTGTGTGTGTGTGTGTGTGTGTGGTGGGGGAGAACTGAAGGGGGATGATGAACACCACAATAATGGATGCCCTTGGCAGGGGTACTGACCAGAAGGAGGAATGAAGGAGGCTTCTGGGTGCTGGAAATGTTTTACACCTGTGCTGCCCAATAGAGTAGCCACTTGTCACATGTGCCTACTGAGCATTTTAAATGTGGCTAAATCCGAATTGAGATGTATTGAAAGTATAAAATACACGGAGATTGTCCAAGTCTTACAAATAAGGTAAAAGAGCTCATTAAACTTTTTGTACTGATTACCTGATGAAATAATGCTGCTTTGGACATACTGGAATAAATAAAAGATATTATTAGAATGAATGTCACCTGCCCTTCTTACTTGTTTAACGTGACTACTAGGAAATGTGAAGTTATCTATGTGGCTTGCATCACATTCCTATTGAAGAGCACTGAGATCTTGAAACATATGGACATACATATACATATTTTACATATAGACACATAAATATGCAAAAAATTCATCGAGCCTGTACACTTATAATTAGATCATTTTACAGTATCTAAGTTGTACCTCAATACAAAAAGAAGAGAAAAAAGCAGAGACGGGCGAGCCAGAACGGATAGAGGCAGAGAGTGCGGCAGGTGGGGGGCGGGGCCGTCGGCCGCTCGTTGCTCGGCAACGGGCGCTGCCGGTGACGCCACCAGCCGGCGGCAACCATTAATCCCCCTCCGGGCGGCGCGGGCCGGCCGGGCCGCCTGCCTCCTCCTCCCCGGGGCGCGGATGAGATCACCGCGGCGGGCGGCCGGCTGTCCCCGCGCTCCCAACAAATCGACTCCTCGGCGAGCGCCGGCATCTCATGATCTCATGGCCCCGCGGGACGGCGCCGGCCCGCCCCGCTCTGCGCGCCGCCGGCTCCGGGCCGGGCCCTCCGTGCGCCCCGCGCGCGTTCCGACTCCCGAGCCGACCGCTCGCTGACCTCTGCGGACAGAGGAGGTGGCTGTTTGCGAAGGGCGAAGCTGCCTTTTCCGGTCTTTCCCGCGCCCTCGCCACCCCTAAGGTCACGCACCAGCAGGGAGCGGTCGCACCGGCTCCCCTGGACTCGGGTCGCGAGCGGTGCCGGGCGACTCGCCCGCATGATTTCACAGCCGCCCGGAGAAGGAAGTTCTCTTCTTCGCTCTGTCTTATGAGGGAACTGAGGCTCAGAGGGCTGAGGGACCTGCCCTGAGTTTGCCCAGCTAGGAACGCGCAGAGCAAGACTTGAACCGAGATGGTGCGAATGAGCATTTGCCTCTCCCTTTCTCTGCATCTTTGTCCCAGTTCCTGCTCGGGGCGGGGGTTGGGGCGCGGGGACGGGACGGTGGTGATGGCCACGCTTGCTGGGTGCCCACGAAGTACTTGGACACTTTATATTAAAGGGCACTAATCCCCACGACAAACCCACCCAAGAAGTATTATAAGGACTAGTTTGCAGATGGGAAGAGGAGGCTCACAGATGTGAAGTGACCGGCAGCAGAGCCAGGATGTGATTCGGCAGCACGGCCTCTGTATTACTCTTCACCACTTTCTCCAGAAAAAGGAAGACTTCCCGCTACCAGTGGACGATATACCTTCTCTCCTCTCTCCCACCCCCAGAGTCAGCCATCCAACGCAGAGGGGCCAATGAGACCCTTAGAAAGCTTGACAACTCACCTGCCAGCAGCGGGTTCTCCATCACCTACTGCTCACTAACAGCTCAACAGACCTCAGCAACATACATGGCCATGGCTGACAGGAAGGCAGGCAAATGACCAGAGCTCCTGTGTTGAGCCACACACTGAGTCACAGCCTATTACCAAGGGCAGAGCTGTTGAGGGGGTAATTTCCAGCTCCATTTTGCAGATGACAAAACTGAAATTATTTTAACCAAAGTTAGATGGGGAGGAAGTACAAGTTTCAGTCCAATACCATTTGTGCAGAGAAAGCCCTTCCCAGTTCCCTAAATGGGACTCCCATGAATTGTTTTATTTTCTGCCTGGTGCTTATCACAATTTGAAGCTTCAGGTTTGCATGCTTATTTGTTGAATGGTGATCTCCCCAACCAAACAAAAGCTGGGACTCTGTCTCATTCATGGCATGCCTATTTCTACACAGTGCCTGTCATACAGTAGATACTTACTATTCCTGGAGTGAACTCAAAGAATTGGTGGCTCAAGCTGGTAGGCAGTGCTGATTTTCAAGCCCAGGTTTGTTTGAGGATAAAGCCTGGGCTTGTTGTGTTCTTTCTAGGAAGTCCAAGGTTCTTGTTACAAGTACTTTATTCACTGTGAAGGTCCTTTAGTGCTCACTTGGAGCCTATTAATTCTAAGTTTATTACAGTATTAACAAACTTGACATTTGGGTCTCCCAACCAGCAGCATCCTCGCTTGGTAAGAGGAGAGAAAAGAAGAGCAATTCGTAGGAAATTGAGTATGGAAGGCAGTAGGGTTATACATAATAGCTCAGCAAGAAAGGAGACAAAAAAGCAGACATAAGGACAATGAGGGAAGGGTAACTGCAAAACTCTGGTTTCTTATGAGCAAAGGGAGGGAGGGAGATGGATGGAACCCAGGATATGTGCACAGGGAGTTTCTAAGGTGCTATTAATTTTCTAACTTTTAAACATGATTATGTGTTAGTATTTTTTGTACCTCGTATTATTTTTTTTAAGGATTTTTTTAAATTTATTTGACAGAGAGAGACAGCAAGAGACAGAACACCAGCAGGGGGAGTGGAGAAGGAGAAGCAGGGCAGGGAGCCCGACACAGGGCTCGATCCCAGGACCCTGCGATCACGACCTGAGCCGAAGGCAGACGCTTAACGACTGAGCCACCCAGGCACCCCTCATACGTGTTATTTTTTTAAAAGCCACAAGCGGAAAATTTTCTCACTTTTTACACCAACTATAACAATCTCATGGGCCAGGGGGCAAATTAGTACCCTCAATTTGTAGATGGGGAAACTGAGGCTCAGTTTCAGAGTTCATCCTTTTGCCTAAGATCACAGAGCTAATGAGTGGCGCACATGGGATTTGAACCCAAGTGTGTCTGATGTCGGTGTGGCCGCCCTTATCGACCATCACATCCCGCCTCCTGATACCTGACCAGAGCTAGTCAAAATAGCTCCCACCCCCGATTCCCTACAAAGGTCCTCTCTCTGCTCTTCTGGCTTCAGTGCCCAGGATGAGGAGGAGGCCAGAAAGCATGCCAAAGGCTGGGATAGGTCTCTGGTGCTGTGGCCCCAGGGGCCAGCTGACAGAGTCCTTGGGGCCTGCTGTGGCCTCACAGGAGTCACCATACTGGCAGGAGAATTCTGCCCTTCAACAGCAGCAGGCACATACCCAATTTCATTGGCTGTGGTTTCCTTGATCTAAGAGCTTCGGCCCCATGAACAGGAAGGGCTCAGGCCACGTGTCCCAGCAACGTGCACATCAGGAACCTCCTTACAAACAGGGCCTTGCTCCCTGGGACCCAAGAGAGGCCCAATTATAAGGTGTTGATGATTAAGCCTGAAGTGGCCTGGGACCCTGTTAGCTGCAGAAAGGCGGTCTCTTCCCTCTGTCCCAGTCCCAGGTGGATGGATGTGCTTCTCTGTCCCCATGTCAGCTACGGTCTTCGGCACAAACGCTCTGGGCTGCAACTGCCCAAGCCTGTCTGCCTCCTAAAGCACTGGGGTTCAGGTGGAAGGGACAGGGATGGTCAGAGATAGGCAGAAGGTGCCTCCATCCTGGTGGTTTAGAGCCCATGACTTGGAACTACATGGACATGGGCCCCAACTGCAGGCCTGTCCTTGTGTTGGGAGGTGACTTTGCCCAAAGGTGACATCACCTCTCTGGGCCTCAGTTTCCTTATCTGCAAAGTGTGTGTTGGGGGGGTGATAGGCTTAATAGTGGCCCCCCAAAGATGTCTACAGGCTAACCCCTGGATCCTGTGATGGTATCTTGCAAGGCAAAAGGAATTTTGTGTCTGTGAGATGTGATTAACTTAAGGATTTTGAGATGGGGATTATTGGGGGGGTTGGGGAGACAATGTAATCACAAAGGTCCTTGTCAGAGGGAGGCAGGAGGGTCAGAGAGAAGGGAGCAGAGGTTGGACAGATGTGCTATGAAGGCAGAGTAAGGGGGTCAAAGCCAAGGAATGCAGGCAGCCTCTACCAGCTGGAAAAGGCAAGGAAACTGATTCTTCCCTAAAGCCTCCAAAAGGAACTACCCTGCCGACATTTGAACTTTAGCCCCAGAAGACTGCTTTTGGATTTGTAACCTCCAGAACCATAAGATAATAAATTTGTTGGGATGATCACCTGGGTGGCTCAGTCAGTTAGGCAACTCCCTTTAGCTCAGGTCATGATTTCAGGGTCCTGGGGTCGAGCCCCTTGCCGGGCTCTGTGCTCAGTGTGGAGTCTGCTTCTCCCTCTCCCCCTGCACCCCCGCCCTCCCCCCAACTGCTCCGGTCACACTCACTTGCTGTTCCTTGAGCTTGCTAAGCATGCTTCAACCCTAGGGCCTTGGCACATGCTATTTCCCTTGCCTGGAATACTCTTCTCCAGATGTATGCATGACACATTCCCTTGCTTGTTTCAAGTCTTTGCATGAATGTCAACTTCTCAGTGAGGCCTTTCCCGGCCAGCCTATTTAAAAGAGCAGCACCTGCCACCACATTCAATTTTATTTTTCTCCACCTCACATGCTGCTTATTTATCTCAGCGTCTTATTTCCATAAGGATGTTGAAAGCAGATATTGTGTCTCATTCACTACTGAGTCCCTAGAACCTAGTACAAGGCCTGGCACAGAGTGGGTGGTAAAAAAAAAAATACCATTTGAATGAATGGATGGATGGATGGAAAGAGAGAAGGACGGTGCTTGCCATGGAGTAAGTGCACTGTGATTGGCTTCTGCAATGTTGCAATGACCACATCATCATTTCCTCCTAGAGAATGATGGGGGGAGGGGTAGAGTCAGCCTTCCAAGGCCCCCTCTCTCTGTCTATTTTATATATTCACTAAATAACAAACTGTGGCCAGCACTTACTGAGCCACAGTGATTGGAACGCTTCACTCACAGGCATGATCTTGTTCCATCTTCATATCGGTATGATTACTATCCCTATTTTACAGATGACAAAACTGAGGCTTAGAGCTTCACCCAAGGTCCCATGGTGCATAAGTGGAGTGGCTGAGATGGAAGCTGCTTGTCTGACTCCTAGTAGACCTTTTCCACCGAGGGCAGGGCACGCAGCCTGCTTCAGAGGAAATGTGCTTTGCCACACTCCCAATTAATTACCTACTTCAACCTCTTTGTTTTGAGTGCCACGAACCACACACCAGGCTAGGGATAAAATGAAACATATAAGAGACCTGGCTTCTGCCCTCACCAGGCTTGGAGAGTTTTTTGGGGGATGTTGGGGAGAAAAGCCAGCAATCAGAGCATCATATGATACACGCAGAACAGAAGTAACCCAGGGACCGTGGAGGCACATGGGTGAATCCCCAAGTCCTCCTGGGACCAGGTGAGATCCAGGCTTTCCAGGGGAACTGAGAGGTAAACACAGACTGGTAAGCAATTAGAGGTCAGCCAGATGGGGCTGGAGGGGTCAGGAGGACAGTGTTCTCGGCAGAAGGGACAGGCCCTGCAAGAGCCTGAAGGTGACAGAACAAAAGGGGGACTGAGGGAGGAGGGACCACGAGGACGTCAAAACTGTCAAGTGACAGATGGGATGTCAGAGAAAAGAGACGAGGGCCAGGCAGGCGATCTAAGACTCCCTCGCCTCTGAGCGGCTGCAAAATTTCTTCGGAGAAAGGGCTGAAGCCTGAGGATGATGGTTTCTTCCTCTTAAAATAGGTACAGCCCCAGACATGGAAGCCTGGCTGCAGGGAACCCCTGCCTCACCCGGGGCAGGGACAAGGGTGTTCTCAGGAATGCCAAGCCGCGGGGGCCTGCAGCAAGTCAGTCAAGGCCAAGCCCACGAGGGAATGGAAAGTGCGTTCTCCCACACGCTCTCCTCCTCTCCTGCACGGCCTTGCTGCCCCTGCGAACCTCTGCTGCCACCACTCAGGTATTTACGGAGGGCTGTGACGCACCGGCGACCCTGAACGTGCACACAGCAGGGAAGAAGTCTCTGGGCTTCAGGGGTCCTCTCTCTCTGTTCTGTCCTTGTGCTTTCGTGTATGTCTCTCCCCCACCACTCTGTCAGCCCCCCGAGGGCAGGAAAGGTCTTATCCTTACAGCCAAGATTTAGCAGGTGCTGAAAACTCTCTGCTGAGCCTTCCTAATACATGATTTTGTGTGCTCCTACTGGGCTCCTCCTTGCAGCAGGCAATATTATCTACTAGTCCTATACACAGATGTGGGTCTGGAACCTTGAAGCTGTGGCCTTGCTCACCGAGGAGCAAGGTCAAATTCAAACCCAGTGGTAAAGCCAAATTGAAGCCCAGACTGCCCCAAGTTCCTGTCCAGGGCTGGGTGTGAATAGGTAACTAGGAAGTGTAACCCTTCCTTCCTGCTTTGAGCCATTCTTCCTTGGCACTTCTGGGCCCTGAGAAGAAGAGCCAGAGGTTTGCCAAGTTAGTGGGTTCTCACCCTCTGAGCAACAGGCCTGGTTTGTACCTCCAATCTCTGACCTCCAGCGGAGTCCTGACCCAAGAGGGTCATGAGGAAGAGCATATACATGGGGCATCTACTCATGTTGTCAGAAATTGCTGAAGGCACATTCCACCTGTGCTTTATTTAACATTTATTTTCTAGCGGCGCCTGGGTGGCTTAGTGGTTAAGTGTCTGCCTTCAGCTCAGGTTGTGATACTGGAGTCCTGGGATTGAGCTCCACATCGGGCTCCCTGCTCAGCGGAAAGCCTGGTCTCCCTCTCCCACTCCCCCTGCTTGTGCTCTGTCAAATAAATACATAAAATCATAAAAAAAAAATTAAAAAATAAAATTTATTTTCTAGCTCACCTCAAATCTCCCCTAAACCCCTGAGAGGTAAGTAGCATTATCTCCTTTTTCACGGATGAGGAAACGGAGGCACGGAACGGGCAGGTGACGGGCCAGAGGCACGACCCATGGGAATGGCAGAACCAGGGTTCAAATTCAGATCTGCCCGCCTCCAGAGCTCAGGCTCTTCCCAATGGAGTCTGGGACCTTTTCGGACAAGCTGAGGGTTACAAAATGTAAGCGAGTGGTGGGCTCCCTCAGGCCAAATCTCAGTTTCAAGCCCCTTCTTTCTCCCCAGGGAAGGCGGAGCAGCTGGGGGACACTGAGGGCAGGCCAGCCCTACCCACGACCTGCAGCCCAGAGTGTAACACCAGGCCCCCGCCTGGAGGAAGGACATGAAGTGGACGCCTCAGAGGCCACCTCAGGGAGCCTGGTTGCCTCCCTAATCATTTAGCTGGAGAAGAGCAAAATAATCACCACTTAGCCGGCTAATTAATCCCCGCAGCAGCCTAGAATAGGGGTTAGTGCTGTGTACCCGTAACGCTGCTTGGAAAGGCAGGGCAGGGACCTGGCCCTGGGCCTGGCCCTGTGCTCTTACACCAGCCATTTGCACACCCCCCATCTGTTCCTTTGAGTCACGGCACACCTCCCACGTGTCACTGGGTCTAAGCATGAGAATGAGAATGGCAGGCGTCCTTCCTGCCTTCCCGGCGCTTAGAGTCCAGTGCGGAGGAGAGGTGCAATAGTTACCTGGAAAAATGCACGTGCCAGACTTTTTCCTACTTCCCTACCACGGCTCTGGCTGTCGCCTCTCCCTGGCACATCCTTTTGGCTTGGCTTTGCCTGGTTAACTCCCACCCCTCTTAAAAACTCAGTGCTGAGGTCGCCCTATCTAGGAAGACTTTGCCAGAGGCTGGTTTGGGTGCTCCTTCTCTGTTTTCCGAGAGGGCCCCGTAGTCACTGCTTCCCTGGATGCCCACCGTCAGACTGGGAGGTCTGAGCTTGAAAGTCCTGGGTCTGTGACAGCCCCCACACCCAGCACTTGGTCGGTGTCCCATACGTATTTTAGAATGAATATAGGAGATGATCAATCATGTGACCTGGAACCAGTAACTCGTGGGCCTTGGTTTCCCCATCTGCATGACAAGAAGGTCTTAATGATTTCTAGTCTGTGAACAACAGGGCAGGGGTGTAACCCAACCTCTGAGGGACTGGAGGGGTCTCTGGAATGTCCAGATTGGGCATTAATCATCATAATGGACCCCTACTAAAGTCGCAAGCTGGCCAAAGCCTTGCGAATCCCTCCGGTGTCCGCCAAAGGGGCTGGCATATCCATTCGAGTTCTCTGTACCTGCAGGGAGCTGAAGCTGACTCTGGCCCCTCTCACCAAAAAGGGACTTTGGAGGGATTCAGGCCACCTCACAGCCCACGTGGAAGGACCTCTCCTCTTGACTGCCAACTCTCACATACACACGAACCACTGGGGCTTCGGTTAGGACGCAGACTGCCCCAGGTGCTGCCTGAAGGCACCCAACTTCTGTTATTCGGTTTCTGGGACAGGGCACCAAATGGGCCCTGCTTGGACCAGATGCCCATGTAGGATTCAGCAATGGGCAGGGGGGACAGGGGCACCACGAACAGCCGTAGCCCTGGTCCTCAATCCTGTGTATCCACATTTTCCCGGAGCAGGGTGGGCCTTGGGATGGGGCGGCCACACCAAGGGGGGCTGACTGCAGCTGGGGCAGAGCCCGGCCAGCTCTCTGCACAGGGACCATCTGAGCTGGTGAAAGGTATCATCTTTCAACCTAGAAAGTGATTTCCAGAGGCCGGGTGCGGGGCTGGGGGGGTGGGGGAGCAGAGTGGCAGGAGAGTTTAAATAGCAGCTGTGTTCCTAATTTCCCCAGGAGGAGGCCTGGCCGCCCCTCCTCCGCGCTGAGTGTTTGCCATTAAAAACAAACAGTATCATTTGGTTCAATATAAAATGAATTAAAGGAAATTAAACTGCGGGGGCCATGTGGCAAGCCTTGTCCTCCATTGTCTGAAGCCGTTTTTCATCTTTCCCGGTGAGGAACAACAGCTTGGGGGGTGTGGAGCAGAGCAGGGCTAGATAAATAAATAAATACTACCCCCCCAACACTGCCTTCCGGCGTGAGGGGTTTGGGAAATCTCAGGTGCCTGCCCTGTCCCTCCTGTGTCCCCTGGCGGCAGAATGTAGCCTTTGAGAGTCTCCCAGGGAACAGGTGAAGGAAAAAAACAAAGCAAAACAAGGACAACAGAAAATGAGGTGCAGGCCCTTGAGACTGAGTGGGGCGGGGTGGCACAAGGAGGAGATTATGGACTAGAGGCCTGGAGATAAGGGGTGTGGTCTCTGGATTACTGAGGAGCAATTCCCACCAGTCTTCAGCCTCACAGAATATTTACTGTACTATCTGTGTTGGGGACACTGAGTCAGGAGGGTGGGGGGTGGTGAGGGATGAGCAGAGAGGACTGTGTGATGCTTAAGAGTGGGAGTTCTGGAATGAGACTGTCGAGTTCAGATCCCAGCCCTGCCACTTACCAGCTGTGTGACCCTTGGCAAGTCACTTACCCTCTCTGTGCCTCAGGCTCCTCATCTGCAAATGGGGGATTAGAGGGGTATCAACCTCAGACGGTTGTTGTGAGGATCAGTTCATGTTTATGGAGCTCTTAAAACAGTACTGGGCAAATAAGTTCCTTAATATATTATACATTATGATATTTGTTATATTCTGGTTGTTGCTCATTGGGGCATCTCTCTTGGCACCTGGAAGACCTCGCCTCGCCATAGCTCTGCCACAGACTTCCTGTGTGACCCTGGGTAAGTGAACACACCTTGCCGAACCTCATCAGCAAACCAGGGATTCTCATGCCGGGACACAGACTGCTGGTGCCTCCCCATGCCCATTCTCCTCCTCTTCCGTCAAAGTAAGAAGCCCAATTTTTTGTTTTGGTCCCTTGGCACCCAGCTAAGAAGAAGATGCTCCCAGCTCCCCAGGCAGGGACTGTGACTGAGATGTCAGTGAAAGTGATATGAGCGATTTCTGGGAAGTCACCCCCAAAGGGACAGGGACATTAATGACTGCTGATGCAAAAATCCTACATACAATAGTGGTACACAGAATCCAGGAGGATTATCAGAGAGACTACATTGAGAACAGGTGGGGTTCATTCCAACAATGCAATGCTTAGGAGGAAACCCGGTAATGTAGTTCTTCACTTAGTGTAGTTGTACACTTAGTGTAGTTCCTCCACTAAGGAGGAAAATCAAGTGATTTTTTTTATCAAGTTCAACGACCAGCTTTTATTTTAAAAATTTCAATAAATTGGACTAGATGGATTCCTTGATAGGATAAAACATTGGTCTCGGTCCCCAAATTGGTATCTCGTTTAATGGGGGACTGCAATAGTTTCATGCTTTGATTTAGGCTCTAGCATCCAATTATGCAATCAGACACTAATCTAGGGTTGCTGCCGGAGGTACTGTGCCAATGTGATTAGCATCTACAATCAGCTGAGTTTAAGTAAAGGAGCTATGCCTTGATCATCTGGGTGGGCCCCATCCAATCAGCTGAGAGGCCACAGAGCTCTGCAGCTGCCAGAATGTTCCATTTTCTTTACAAGGAAGAACTGAAGTTAAAGCCTAGGCTTCATCTAACATTCTGACATTGATTGGTTGTGACTGTCTGAGTTGCTGCCTGGAGATGAACCGTGTGAAGCAGGGCCATGATAGATTAGTGATGCCTGACATGGGCTGGTACATGGGAGCTTTCAGTCTGTTTGCCATCTCAGGCTATAGCCCTTCAGAGATAAGTGGGTACCTGAGCTACAAACTTCAAGCAGAGCAAAGAAAGAACAAATCTTAGGGATGAGTGTGACCCGAAGAAGCCTTGCAAGGCACTTGTTGCCTTAGGGTAAAGTTAAAAATTAGCCTGGCAATTTCAAATAGTCAAATCCTTAATAATGACATTTAGCCAAACTCACTTCTATTGGTTTCCAGCAGAGCCTCTGGCCACATTTCACTCCTTGAGGTCTTCCATTTCCCGAAATGTGTGCTGTAGACTACTGAGTTCCCCCTTTCTTACAAAAGCCAAACTACAAGGAATTAGGAATGTAAATAGATTCAAACTCCTGATCAGGGTTAGCTAACTTTTTTTTTCTTAAAGATTTTATTTATTTATTTGACAGATAGGGATACAGCGAGAGAGGGAGCACAGACAGGGTGAGTGGAAGAGGGAGAAGCAGGCTTCCCGCCGAGCAGGGAGCCTGATGCAGGGCTTGATCCCAGGACTCTGGGATCATGACCTGAGCTGAAGGCAGATGCTCAACGACTGAGCCACCAGGCGCCCAAGCTAACTTTTTCTTAAAGGGGCAGATATTAAGTATTTTAGGTTTTGCAGGTCATGCAGACTCTGTTTCCACTATTCAACTCTGCCTTTGCAGCATGAAGGGAGCCACAGACAACACTTCAATGCATAAGCATGGCTATGTTCTAGTAAAACTTTACCGAAATAAGCACTGGGTCCACAGGCTGGGGTTTGCCAACCCTTGAACTAGATTGTGCAGCACGTGAGTGTTGACTTCTGAGCCTTTACTATGTTAATGTGCAAGCAGGGCGGGGGGTGAGGGGGTGGGGAGGGTGGATAACACTCAGAGCATTTCTCAAAGTTATCTGACCACGGAACACCTTTTTATAAAGTGCCCATTAACATCTCCCTAAGGCCCCAGAAACAGTTTAGTAAATGGCATTTTGTTCCATTTGAGTTTGGTTAGATTCTGACTTCCTTGCTCACTTTAAGCTGTAACCTGATAAGTGCTAATGTTCTCTACTTCCTTTAAAATAACAACAGTTGGGGTGCCTGGGTGGCTCAGTCGGTTAAGCGTCTGACTCTTAGTTTTGGCTCAGCTCATGATCTCGTGGGTCATGAGATCAGGCCCTGCAGTGGGCTCCGTGCTCAGTGCCGAGTCTGCTTGAGGACCTTTCCCTCTGCCCCTCCTCCCACCCATGTGCACTCACTTTCTCTCTCTAAAATAAATAAATAAATCTTTAAAAAGAAAAAATAAAGTAACAAGAATTAACTAACCAGCCAGCACTTGACCTGTGTTATTTTCAATAATTCTCACAACAGGGTTATGAGGTAACCTGATATTCCCATTTTAAAATTGGGGGGACACTGAGGCTCAGTGAACCAAGGTTTCAGAGGCAGAAGGGGGTGGAGGAGGAATTGGAACCTAAGTTTAATTTCAGAGTCTCTGCTCTTTTCATGATTCCACAGCGTCTCTAAGAAAAGACAATTTCTTGCTTGTCTGTCTTGCTCTAGAATCTTCTTGGCAATGCCAGAGATGGAAGTTTTTATAAGCATAAAATCATAGTAAACATTAGGTAATTCTAATGTTGCTAACAATTAGTATTTTGTTGCTGGCTTTCTGTTCTGTTCCAGTGAAGCCTGATGAAGAGAGATGGGTCAGTATTTTCAATTAACAGCTGCAGGCAGACAGAGCGCCTGCTGGGCTCATACCCTGACCTTGCTTACCAGCCAGGTGACTTTCTTGGGTGACTCTGACCCTTTGTTTTCTCATCTGTAAGATGGGAATAAGAACAGTGCCCTTCTCATAGTATTGTTTCTAGGTCCAAATGAAATGACACAAAGCACTTTGTATAACGGATACGTAAAGAGGAAGAAATGCTGAGAAATGTTCTTCTTATCATGTCTCAAGTCAAAAGAGCTGGGTTTGGGTCTTAGCTTTGCTACCTGCGAGTACACTGACCCTTGACAACTTGCTTAGCTTCCGGAAAGCTCGGGGTTTTTTTTTATTTTTATTTATTTTTAAAGATTTATTTATTTGAGAGAGAGAGAGAGATGGAGCATACAAGCAGGTGGAGGAGCAGTGGAAGAGGGAGAGAATCCCAAGCAGATGCCCCAGTGAGAGTGGAGCCCGGGGCTTGATCTAACCACGCTGAGATCATGACCTGAGCTGATATCAAGAGTTGGCTGCTTAATTGACTGAGCCACCCAGGCACCCCCCTAAACCTCGGTTTTATCTGTAAAATGGGTTTAGGCAAATCTGACCATCCCTCTTGTAGGGTTGCTGTCTGTAAGGATTTGTTCGAAGAGGTGGGCTGTGACAGTGAATGGGCAGACAGGTATCTGGCCCTCAGAATTTATGGTTTGGAGGAGGAGACAATGGCTTGGATAATTACCAAGCAGTACCATATGTGCTGGGACCAGGAGCTGTGGGAAAATGAATGAGGGAAACCACCATTGTCTTAAGGGGACTGGGTAGAGGGGTGGGGAGGGAGTGACATTTAGGTTGAGTCTTGGAGAACCACAGAACCAATGGGTCAAAGAGGACTAAGCAATTCGCAACTATTCAAGGTGTCCTTAGAGGAATCTCTTTGAAAAGCCTTAATAAATCTAAACCGCTTCCACAATACAAAAATCCACGGGACCCTCACCCCCCAAGAAAGCTAACTATTATCTATTGTACGCCATGAGATATGCAACGGGATCCTTACAACACCCTTTGCGGTAGCATGTTGTGCATTCCCTCAAATTTCCCACCTTGTCCCCTGGGAAGGTACTAGGCTGAGCTAGCTCACCTGGAGTCTGTTATATTACAGGAGGAAAGGGAATTTGCAGATGTCATTAAGGTTACCAATCAGTTGACTCTGAGTTTATCTGAAGAGAGACGATCTAGGTGGGTCTAATCCAATCACATGAGCCCTTTAAAGGGGAAGAAGTCAGGAAGATATGAAGCAGCAGGATTCCACATGCCATTTCTAGCTTTGAGAAGGGGGAGGCCACACAAAAGGACAGAGAGGGGTCTCTGGGAGCTGAGTGACCTCCCCAGCTGACACCCAGCAAAATGGGGTCTTCTGTCCTACAACATACAGAAAAGAATTCTGCCAACAACCGGAATAAGTCTGGAAGTAGATTCTCTTCCAGAACCCCCAGGTAGGAGCCCAGCCTGACCAACACTTTGATTTCGACCTTGTGAGACCCTACACAGAGAATGCGGTCAAGTCCGCCCAGCTTCTGACCTACAAGACTGGGAACTTGTCTGCGAAGTTCTGGTAAGCTGGGAAGTTGCTAACGGGGAAGCTGCGAAGTTGGTGGTAATTTGCTAGGCACGAACTAAAAACTAATAGCAGCAGGTCCTATTACCATTTTAACTTGTTGATGAGGAAAGGAGAGCAGGCAGAGGCGAAGGTGCAGGGTCACACAGCTGGTAAGTGACAGAGGGTTTCCCAAACAGGATTTGAATGCAGGCAGTCTGGCTTTTAACCATCAGGCTGTGTTCTATGTATTGGCCTGGAATGATCTCTAATGAATGACTTGGAAGCTGCGTGTAGAACATTACTGTTGGGTTATATAAAGATGAGGAGGATGAGGATACATACCTGTGTCCTTGAATGTGTATCCGATACCTATGGAAAGATCCAGGGGTGAGGATTACCTCCTCGGAGGCCCAACAGGTGCCTGGGGGCAAGGGACGGAAGGGGATTTTTCACCATATGCTGTTTTTGGCATTTTAACTTCTGAATCTTGTGATTCTGTAACCTCTTAAAAAAATTCAGTATCCTCAATACTTTGAGGGAGAGAGTTGGGACACATTAACATGAATGCAAAAGCACTCTCCAGAGAGGACGGAAGTGTAGGGAAACTGGTGCACGGATGTATTCATTTCTTAGGGCTGCCATCGCTAAGTGCCATGGCCTGCGTGGCTCGAACAGCACATGTTTATTTTCTCCCTATTCTGGAGGTCGGAAGTCTGAGACGGAGGCGTCAGTGGGGTTGGTTTCTTCTGAGGCCTCTCTCCTTGGCTCACAGATGCCTGTCTTCGCCCCGTGTCCTCACGTGGTTTTCTCTGTGTGTGTGTTTGTGTGTGTGTGTGTGCAAATTTCCTGTTTTATAAGGACACCAGTTGGATCAGGGTTCCACCTCATGACTTCATTTCAATGTAACTGCCTGTTTTAAGGATCTTTCTCCAAGCACAGTCAGGTTCTGAGGTATCAGGGTTAGGACTTCAACATATGAATTTGGCGGGGGCAGGGGGAAGGGACAGACACACACAGACACACACACACACACACACACACACACACAATTCAGCCTATCACAGTAGGGGACCTGACTCGGGGCCATAAAACAAGCATTTAATGTAGGGTTTCTCAACCCTGGCACTGTGGACACTTTGGACTGGATCATTGCTGGGGGTGGGGGGCTGTCCTGGGCACTGCAGGATGCTTGGCAGCACCCCTGGCCTCTACCCACTAAAACCCAATAGCAATCCCCCAACCCTGTTGTGACAACCAGCAGTGTCTCCAGAAATTGGCAGAGGTCCCCCCCCACAGTCAGGAACTCCTGGTTCTACCCCTTCTAGCACCCCCTGTACAGGAATCTGGGGCAAATGCATCTGCGCTTTTATATAAGAATGATGTGCTGGTAGAACCAGAGCCTAGGCCACAGGCGCCTGCCCTGGCATAGACAGATGTGTGCTCGGGAGGGCACAGCAGGGCAGAGAGGGGAGTGCTTGACCTTCAGAAGGGGAGGGAGACTCACTCGGTGGGAAACCACTCTGAGAGCAAAAGGGCTGGGTTCAGGGCCCAGAAAATGGAGGGATTTTAATAGCACAAAAAGCCTCATGAATCTTCACGGCTCTCACATCAGAGAAAGCCACCTTTCTTAGCTTTCGTCCACCCTCTCCTCCCCCGTACTTGGAGGTGAGCCAATGAGGCTGACATCTTGTGGAGTCTCATTCAATAGGAAGTTCAGGTTATGATGATTTTGGACTTGGGAAGGCCCTCCTCTTTCCTATTCTTATGGAAAAGACAGAAAGTTGGTCAAATGCTGGGTTCTTTGGAGAAAACAACTGAGTGAAGCCTTTCCTTGTTTTCAGATGTGGCTGACCTTAGGAACTATTCGGCAAGCTAGGTACCTGGCCTTCTACCTTCTGAGAACCTCAAGAGGCTGAGAACCTCAAGATGATCACTTTAGGGATGAGGAAGCTGAGGGCTCCAAAGAGTGAAGTCACTTGCACAAGGTCGCATAGGGAATACATCAAGGAACAGGATTTGAATGTGGTTTTGCTCAAGGCCAGTGTTTTCTGTTCTGTGGAGCTGCCTCCACTTAGTAGAGCCGGCCGGCTCTTCGGCAAATGCTGGCTTTTATGTCTTCCCACAACTGGGAAATGGGCAGAATGGCAGCTGTCTGCTACCTGCACCATTGGGAGGTGGAATAAACCCTGTCCTCAGAGTGTTCTAGAATGTGCTGTCCAATGAGCGTTCTACGATGATGGAAATGTTCCATGTCTATGCCGCCCAAAATGGCAGCCACCAGTGGCAGCTGGCTACTGAGGGCTGGCAACATGGCTAGTGCAACTGGGGAATCAAAATTTAAATTTACCCGATTTAAATTTAAACAGCCGAATGTCCTGGTGGCTGGCTGGCTAAGTCTGTAGGGCATGTAGCTCTTGATCTTGGGGTTGTAAGTTTGAGCCCCACATTGGGTGTAGAGATTACTTAAAAACAAAATCTTTATTAAAAAAAAAATAGATAGCCACATGTGGCTTGTGGCTGCTGTACTGGCCAACGCAGCCAGAGAATTCTGGGTGAAGAGTATTTCATTTTAATAGAGAAGCAGCAGTATGCACAAGCCAGATTTTTAGTTATTTCTACTGAATAGTAGAAGTTAGAGTGTATGATATGCATGTTTCTGGAACAAGATTTTTGCCCTTTTAACTAGGTCTGGATTAGGCTAATATAAAAACAGGTTTCATACTTACTTTTCTATTCTCAGGGTCTAGGATTGCCCATGTCAGCCAACCGGTACCGAATAATGTCAGGGGGACTGGGGAGGGAAAGAAGTGGCCAAGCACTCTATGTTCCCAAGGAAGGAAGTAAAACAGGGGTGTGGTAATGCAGGTTGAGGACAAGCACTTTCAACAGGGTGGCCAGGGAGGTGACAAGGTCTCAGAGTAAGTGACACTGGAGTAAGACCTGAATGATTGTAAGGAGGGAGCCATGGGGACACTGGGGCAAAAACTGCCCCAGGCAGAGGGAACAGTAAGTGCAAAGGGCCTGCGAAGGAAGGTGCTGGGTGCATCAGGGAGACCTCGAGGCTGCTGGTGGCTGGTCCAGAGTTAACAAAGGAGAGAGTCACCGAGGATGAGGTCAGATAGGTCAGTAGGAGTCAGAGCAGGCAAAGCTGAGACATATGGGTTATCTAAGTTATCTGGATTTATAACAACAAGGATCTGCTCTGGACATCCAGCCAGTGTGATGGTTTAGGGTAGGGGCTGCCGGCCAGTGGTTGCCATCCTTAGCCCCAACCCTGTCTCGGCTGGCCAAAGAACATGGCTCTTCTGGGAGGCCCAGGTGTAAGAAGATTCCCGACAGGTGTCTGGAGGCACCTGGGAACTGGTGGCTCACCCAGCCTCACACATCAGGGACCACAGAGCCATCAAGCAAATCCAAATGCCAATCCCATCTAGGATCACGATTATCATATTAAAAACCAACCCACCCTCTCAGCGGGTGGCATGGAGGCGCAGGACAGAGCGTCTGTGCTGGGAGCCATTAGGGGTCCCTGACAGATGTGCTCTTTTCCCCCTCCCTCCCCAGCTGCAAATGAAGACCCGTCCTTTTCTTCTGCCCAGACAAGGATTGATGAGGATTCGGAAGAGCACTCAGACAGGCAAGGAAAGGCTGTGAACCTTTTCCAAGCCTGCAATTTATCTTGAGGAGACTATTCACATCACTTTTTACAGGCTGGATTATGCTCTGACCTGGCACATTAATCTCGCTGAATAAAATAATAATAATCAGAAAAAGGGAGCTGGACAGTTGCCAGGGAGGCATTAATAACTGTCGCCCACACTTCGGTGGCGTAGGGAAAGGGTGTTGGGTCCCATCCCCACCCCCTCTCCCCCAGAAGTGGCTGTTTGAAGGAGAAGGAAGTAAAGGAGCCCTGGTCTGAACTTGGAATGTTGTGTAGATGGTGTATGGGGATTCCTCTCTTTAATCAGCTCTGAGCAACTTCCCAGACCATCCCAGGGAGCTTCCACAGGAGAGAACATGGCCAAGTAACTCGGAGCAGGGGTTCTGGAGTTAAACTCCCTGAGTTCAAATGCCTGCTCAGCCACTTACAAGCTGTGTGGCCTTGGACTACACCTCCTCAACCTCTCCCTTTGCTTGTTTTCTCCTCTGGGAAACATGGATAAAGACAGTACCTGCTGGAATGTAAAATGGGAAAGCCGCTGTGGAAAACAGTATGGCGGCTCCTCAGAAAGTCAAAGAATTATCCCATGACCCAGCAATTCCACTCCTAGGTATGTTCCTAGAAAAACTGTGTTCAAACAGATACTTGTACGAAAAAAAAGAAAGGAAACAAACAAAAGATAGTTGTACACAAATGGTTAGAAGAGCACTATTCACAAGAGCCAAAAAGTGTCCCTCAAACCCAAATGTACATCGACGGGTGAATGGGTAAACAAACGATGGCCTACCATCATTTGTACAACAGAATATGATTCTGCCGTAAGAAGGAGTGAGGTCCTGACACCTGCTACAACATGGATGAGCCCGGAGGACATTATGCATAGGGAAGAAAGCCAGGCATGGGGTCACACAACAGATGATTCCACTAATATGAAATGTCCAGAATAGGTAGATCCATAAAGATGGGAAGCAGATTAGTAGTAGTTGCCAAAGCCTAGGGGTGTGTGACGGACGGACCGTGGTGAAGTTGAGAAGGCTCCATTTAGGGTGCCGAGAAGGTCTTGGAACTAGAGGTGACAGGTGCACATAACCGTGAATAGACTGAATTGTAGACTTGACAGTAATTACCGGTTAATTTCATAGTCTGTGAATAGGACTTTGGTAAAAAACACAAAAACCAACAGCACTTGTCTGGTAAGACAGACGTCGGAAGGACATGAATGCCTGGCTCATTCAGAGTGCTAACACCACGTGAGTTGGTCCTACAGCTAGGTGTTAACTGTGAGGTTTGCAATCTTCGGCATGTGATTTAACTCAGTTTCTGCTCCGTGACAAGAGATCCACATCTATCATCCCAGGATTAAGACTGAGTGAGACAATGTCTTCTGTAGGCTATAAAGTCCACAAGTACACGGATTTTTGTCTACTTTGTTCATGGGTCTATCCCCAGTACCTAGAACAGTGCCTGACACACAGTTGGCATTCAGGCAGTATTTCCTGAAAGAGTGGCATTGCCTAACACAATGCCTAGCTCCTGGTAACTACTCAGTGACGCCTGGCCATATTTATTAGTATTCGTTTGACTTCCAGGTTTCTTTGAGGCTCCCTACATGGTCCTTTCCAGCACACAGAAGTAACTACTTTGCCTTGTGGATTTCTGTGTCTTCATGACAGAGTTCTTTGGACAGCTAAGTACAAGAGGTTTGAGCCGAGCTGGGAAAGGAATTTAAGCTCTCACTGCCGGTGTAAGAGGAGGTGGTAAGATTTAATGTAGCTGGCTAGACTATCAACTCATTCACTCAACCATTTGTCTATCTACCTATCTGTCCATCCATCCATCCATCCATCCAAATATCCATTCATTCACCCAAATACCCATCCATTCATCCAAATACCCATCCATCCATCCATCCATCCAAATATCCATTCATTCATCCAAATACCCATCCCACCTACCCACCTACCCCTCCAGCCATCAAATTCAGCCATCTACATATATATCTACTCACCCATACATCTACCCCTATATATATATATAATAAATCCTTCTGAATGCATATCAGATGCAGGTGACCCATTGACAAACAAGCTAGATGCATTCACTTCTGCTGTCACTAAGGTGACAATCAAGCAGAGATGGTAGACAATTAAGCCAGCAATTACAGTCAGGGTGTTGAGTGCTAGAAGAGGAGGAGTAGAGGGTGCTCTGGGAGTCCTCCTCAGGGGTACCATCCCCAGCCTGAAAGGCAGGGAAAGTTTTTAAGAGGCTGTGATCCAAAGAGCAGGAGTTAATGACAACAAGAAGCAGGGGAAGGGTCTCTGAGACAGAAGGATCAGCAGGTGCAGTGGGTGGGAGACTGGGTACCACATAGCCCACTCTGGAAACTGTACAAGTTAGTTATGCTGTGCCTCAGTGCCTAGGGCTTCTCATCTAGAAAACAGGGTAAGGAGAGCATTTGCCACATGTTGGTACTCGTGGGTGTGTGTAAAGACATGAAAGAAGTAGAATCTGGCTGAAGCACAGAGAACAGGGTGAGGGGCAGGTGGGAGGGAAAAATAAGTGCAATGAGAAGGCAGGTGGACAGGTAGGTGGGACCACGTCGGAGGGCTGCAAAGCCTCGCCTGCCTCCTCGCCAAGCAATGACCAACCCGCTCCTCATTTCATCCCATATCCATTAAGTCTTTTTATCTTTGCAGTGTCTCAAGCAGGGTTTTGTTAACATCTCAATTTTCCACAGGATGAAACGTGTTCAGGGACACAAAATGACTCACCCGAGGCCCCGTGGCTAGAATGTGGTAGGGTCAGGAGGGGCCCAGGAGCTCTGGCCTGTGGCCCATTCAGTGCCTGGCAGGTGATCTCCTGCAGTGGCCACAGCCTTGGGAGTTAGAAGATGTGGATGCTTACTCTGGTTCTATAACTGACTGGTTGAGTGTCTCATACTTCTCAGGCTAGTCAGTGAAGAAACAGCCAAAGACCCCGGTTCCCTTAACTTGTGAATAACTTGTGAATGTCACCTTATCTGGAAGGGGGGGTGGTCTTTGAAGAAATGATTAAGACTTTTGGCATGAGGAGAACATCCTGGATAATCCAGGACCCTAAATGCAATCACCTGTATCCTTATAAGAGACAGGGAGAGGGACACTTCATACACAGAGAAAGCCACGTGGCCATGGAGGCAGAGATTGGAACGATGAGGCCACAAGCTAGGCCAGCAGCTACCAGAAGCTGGAAGAGGCAAGGAATGGATCCTCCCCTAACATCCGGAAGGAGTGCTGCCTGCTGACAACCTTGATTCTGGCCCAGTGACACTGACTTTGGACTTCTGGCCTCTGGAACTATGACAAAACAACTTCTGTGGTTTTAAGGAACTGTACACATGGTGATTTGTTACAGCAGCCGCAGGACACTGAAAGTGACTTTTCCATCTAGAAAGAGGTGGTAATGAATTTCCCCTCACAGGGCTGACGAGAGCCTGAAGTAAGTCAGGACACGGCAAAGAATCTAGCAAGAACCAGAATGTACCCATTAACTGCCTGTTTTCCTTACCCTCTCCCTCTTCCACTTTGAGGTACAGTGTGGGCCCTAAAGCTGGGAGGCCCTGGTGGGAAGCCAACTCCAGCACGAAGTGGTAACAGCTGTGGGACTTGAGAAGCCACTTGCCCTCTCAACCTCCCATCTCCTATCCATCAAGGAGAGTAATGGCAACCCACCTAAGAGGAACAGCAAGGGGCCATATAAGGTAATTCATACACGAAGTGCTCTTAGCAAAGAAGTTTCAGGTACACAGTTGGTGCTCAATAATTGTGACATATCATTATTATTCCAGGCAGTGGATGCTGAGCCAGCTTCCTCAAGTGGCTGGGTTCACGTCTCTTGCCCTCAGTGGACACTGAAAAGTTTTTCCATCTTATTTCTCTCTGGAGATAATCGTCCAAAAGGCACAGGGCAGGGACTGCGTGAGACTCCAGTTTTTCCTCCATGTCGCTCACCCATCTGTTTACAGAGCCCTACTCTGTGTGCACTGCCATGCTAGGTCTTATAGACAAATCAAGGAATAAAATGGATGTTCTGTATATGGGAAGACGAAGGGAACCTAATAATCACACAAACAGGTAATCCCAAAGTGTCACAGTGCTATGAAGGAGAAGGTGCAGAGATCCAGAAGGGACTTTTGAGTGGAGGCCGCAAGGACAAGCCGTTGGGGCCACCCCCTGACCATAGCAGCCCAGGCTGGGGAGGAGCTCAGACTGAAGCCAGTGTAGACACAGCCGCAGCCCTCCTCTTAAAGTGTGCAATTTGAGAAGCTTGTTATACCCGCACCCCTGTGAAAGCATCACCACAGTCGAGACAGTGAACGTATCTCTCATCCCCAGGAAGTGCAAGTCCTGATCTGCTTTCTGTCACCTTCCGTTGCCTAGACTAGGTACACTCTTTTGGAGTATGGCTTCTTCCACTTAGCAGAACTGTCAACTATTTTAAGATTCATTTATGTTGCCTGTATGGATTCAGTTGACCCTTGAACGAAGTGGGCATCAGGAGCACTGACTTGTGTGCTGTCACAAATCTGCATAGAACTTTTGTTGCCCCGAAAACTTTACTAACAGCCTACTGTTGACCAGAAGGCTTAATAGTAACATAGAGTCGGTAAGACATATTTTGTATGTTATATACTGTTCTATTCTACACTGCATTCTTACAACAAAGTAAGCTCGAGAAAAGAAAATGTTAAGACAATCATAAGGGGGGGTGCCTGGGTGGCTCAGTCGGTTAAACGTCTGACTTTGGCTAAGGTCATGATCCCAGGGTCCTGGGACTGAGCCCCGCATCAGACTCTCTGCTCAAGCGGGGGACCTGCTTCTCCCTCTGCCTCTGCCTGCCACTCCGCTGCTTATGCACTCCCTCTCTCGCTCTGTGAAATAAATAAATAAAATCATAAAAAAATCATAAGGAAGAGAAAATACATTGACAATCCTGTGCTGTATTTATCAGAAAAACTTCGTGTGTAAGTGGACCCGTGCGGCTCAAACCCGTGTCTTTCAAGGGTCAACTGTAGTTCATCCTTTGACATGATTGAGTGTATTTGGTTGCATGCAGACACCAAAATTTGTTTCTCTGTTCACATATTCATGGAAACTTGGGTGATTTCCAGTTTATGGATATTACAAATAAAGCTGTGTGAACATTCACACCCAAGTCTTGACATGGACGTAAGCTATCACTCCTCCTGGGTGGACGCCTACGGGAGGAAGCGCTGGACCCTACGGAAGGTGTATCCTTCACCTGCCAAACTGGCTTCCAAAGTGGATGGTACCATCTACATTCCCACCGGAAGCGCATGAGTTCCGGTTCTCCCGCAGCTCTGCCCACATGCGGTATGTGACGTGGTCTGGCCTTTCCATGTGGCCACCATCACCCACGTGCGTGCATCTCACTGTGGTTTTCATTCCTAAAGACTGATGATGCTGAGCATTTTTTCAGATACCTATTTGCTACCGGTAGATCTTTGGTGGAAGGGGGTTGAAATCTTTTGCCCGTTTATTAATTGAAAAAGAGTTTAATACATCTGTTCTTTATAAAGGTGTGGGGAGGGTTTAGCGAAGGCAACCAAGGGTAGAGAAACTTCCACAGGCAGGGAGTTATCCTCCCCCTAGCTTGGAAGGGGTGAGAAGAGAGCGTAATTACTAGCCCCCGGCAGAAAGCTGTCTGTGGGGGGTTGCCCACGATGGGACCTGTGTCTTCAGAACGGTTTCCCACATCTGTGAAGGGGGATGGTAGAAATAACAGTACCTACTCCATGGAGTTGTGCAGATTCAATGATTATGTGTATAAAGCACTTGGAACAGCACCGACCCGAAAGATGTCCCTATCCTGATCCCCCAAAGTGGTGAATGTTACACTTCCATGGCAAAGAGGACTTAGTAGTTGTACCTAAGTTAAGGATCTTGGGATGGGGAGATTATCCTGCATTCTCTGGGTGGTTTCAATGTCATCACAAGGGTCCTCATTGAGATGGAGGCAGGAATTTCAGGTTAAAGAGGTCATGATGGAAGCAGAGGTCAGAGAGGGAAAAGAGAGAAGGACTCCACCTACTGTTACTGATTCCGAGGATGGAGGAAGAACACAGCCCTGCCAACACCTGACATTAGCCCAGTGAAACCCATTTTGGAATTCTGACCTCCAGAACCACAAGACAACAAATTTATGGGGCAGTTTGTTACAACTGCTAGACTCATGCACTAGAGGAATAAATACCTCTGCCTCTTTCTCTGTTCAGGCTTCCGTTGGCTGAGCCCAGCTGGAAGCCGGGGGCTGCAGGAGCCCATCTGTACAGTTCACCCAGGCCAGCCTCCAGGGCAGAGAGCAGGGTGGGAAAGGACAGTGTGTACAGTGTATCTGGAGGGGCCAGAGGAAGACATCCAGCACAATTATTATCCCCATTTTACAGATGGGGAAACTGAGGCACAAGAGGCTAAGTAATCTACTCGAGGTCACATAGCTAAGGGGTATGGGTGGGACCTGAACGTTGACGTGACCGATGCTAACATCCACGTGTCTAACCACGCAGCTTCCCACTGTCAAGTCCCCACTGCTGACCTGGTACTTGGCGTGAGCTCAGGGGGTGAAGCATAATGGTGATGATGGTCTCAGAGGGGCAGGTGGGGAGGCATCTCAGGACTTCCTGAGGTCTGTTGTTTCCCATCTGTCTTTCTTTTCCAGGTCTCTTTTCTGTCTTTATGCCATTTTAGACGCCCTGGCCCTGCCCTTGGGCATCAGACCTGTGACTTCATCTAAGGCAACCACACTAGCCTAGATTTTGGTTCAACTGAATAACCCACGTGGTGGGGAGTGAAGGTGAGACATGGGCGGGGGGAGGGCGCAAAAAATTGGACTGCCCTGGAGTGAAATAAGAAGAAATAACTCTACTGGTCTCTGCCCCCATTGCTGGCAACGAGCTCCTAAATCCCTTAGAATTTCCTGGAATATCTTTGGTTCTAATGCGGTGACTCCTGGTAGGCTCCTGGATGGGGGCTGGTCACCCGAAAACCACACCCTGATTAGAAGCTTAGGACTTTCAGCCCTACCTCCCTTATTCCAGACAGGGGACAGGGGCTGGAAGTGTAGTTAATGATTGATCACGCCTATGTGATATGGCCTCCATAAACATGCCAATAGTGCGGGGTTCGGAGAACTCTGGGGTTGGTGAACATGCCCACTTGCTGGGGGCGGGTAAATGAAAGTAAGTGCTTCCCTGAGTTCTGTGAGCTCTTCTAGCAAATGACTGAACCCAAGGAGAGGGCCAGGGGAACCCTGATTGATAACTGGTCAGTCAGAGCACAGGCTGATAACTGGCCTGGCAGCTGGTACCTGAAGTGGGATGCGGACAGCCTTGTGGGACTAAGCCCTTCGTGTGTGGGATGGGATCCTATCTCCAGGCAGACAGTGTCAGAATTGAGTTGAACTGGAGGACACTGAGCTGGTGTCGGAGCATTGCCTGACGTGTGGGAGCCCCACACATGTGGTGTCAAAAGTACTGAGTGTGTGAGGAAAGAAGGGACACGGCAGTGTTTTTCTGATGCACTTGGCCAGTGGCTTTGGGCACTCAAGTTGGATGGCCAGTTCCAACTTGCTCTCCTGCCAGCCAAAGCCTGTGATGAATTCTGGGCTTTCTGAAGTTGAAAAGATAGCTGTTTTTGAGAATGGAAAGCAGGAGTTTTCACAAATTTTTGAGTGCGTCTCCCTCTGTCCAGATTCCCTGCTTTGAGTCTTCCTGCAGAGGCACTGGCATTCACTAACCCCTAAAGATGATGTCTTTTCCCAACTCTGCTCAGTCTTCTTAACTGCAACAGTTATCTATAACAACACCTGCCTGCAGGTCTTTCCTGCAGGCAAAGCACCCCTGCCCCCACACCCCAGCCTGCGTCCGCAGCAGACATCCCTAATCGATCATGGAGTTTGTTTCTTCTGAGCCCCAGTAACCTTCCCTTTAAAAAACAACGCTCCCAGAGTCACAGAGTTGAAACCTATGAAGGCCATCCTTCCCTGGGAGAAGGAGGACCCAGGGCAGGTCAACATGCTTTTTTCCCTTCTCAGGTGACATTTAGATGAAAATTGCATGAAAAGCAGTTTCGAACAATGAAACTCAGAAGTGCCCTTGCAGAGTAGAGGATGGTGGTGACAACAAAGGTCGTGCTCAGACTTGAGGAGCTCTAAGGGGTGGGTGACAGGCTCTTTTTATTGCATATGGTGGCATCAGCTCTGCCCACACCTACTCTTAAGGTGTCCCAGGTCCCCCGTATGATCAGCGTGACTGGGGCGACCTGTGGCCACAGCCAGTGCCTACCTTGGACTTCACGGCCAGGATGATCTTGGGCAGGGCTACGACGAGGCACTTGAGGGCGATGGTGACATACTTCAGCACAAAATCAGCAATGCCCACAATCCACAGCAGGTCGAAGAAGTCCAGTGTCTCCAGGTTGGGTTTCAGGAATATGAGGCTGGAGGGGTGAGGGGAGATGGTTCAGAGAGTCCAGATGCTTACTTAGGATCCCTGGCCCTTGGTGGCTCCTTCTATTCTCTCTGGGAGCCTTGTAAGTATTACCTGTAGACAGGGCCCTGAACTGGGAATCAGACATTTGTGTCCTATTTCTGAATCTGCTACTAACTTGCTGTGTGACCTCAGGGGGGTGTCTTAAACTCTCTGAGCCTCGGTTCCTCTGAGGGCTCTGTGATTGGCCAGGAGCCTCATTAGTTAAGGTGTCCTCCAGTTTTATGAGTCCACAATAGGCTTCAAGAGAGGAAGCAAAAGGGAGGTAGGCAGGTAGGCTGGCCAACACTATATAGGAAGGAGGGAAACTGATGCGCAGACACTGTGCTAAGCTCTCTGCTCACTGTATATCATTGTCCTGCACGGTGAGCATCACTTATTCCCACTTTATAACCGAAGCCCTGAAGCTTGGAGAGGAGAAGTAAGAGGTCCAAGGTCACATGGCATGATAAGCGTATGGGCATTAATATCAGAGAGACCTGAATTTGAATCCAGTTCTCTCCATTTATTGGACCTTGGGCGAACAATGTTTTCTCTGTAAGCCTCGGTGTTCTCCTCTGCAAAATGGGACTTGTTCCCTCCTTCATAGTGTTATTGGTGGGATTCGATGAGATAATAGACCAGAGATAAGGCCAGGACCCTGCCATGTAGCACTGACAGTAACAGCAACTGGACGAAGTAGGCGCTGTTACAACCCCATTTTGCAGATGAGGAAACAGAAGCACAGAAAGATAAAGTAACATACATAAGGTCCCACAAATACTAAGGGACACAGGTGGATTTGGACCTGGGTATCCTGGCTGTAGTTAGTGCTTTCAAGCTCTACCCATAGCAGCGCTACTCGGAGTATGGAAACCAATTCCACCCATCTGTGACCAGGTAAGTTAACCTCACACTCAGTTTTTGCACTTACCTTGTTAAACACAGACAACAAGCCATTCTCCAATTTTGACCACACTTCAAGTCGCACTCTCTCTACCATCCCTGAGTGATGATGTTATTCATAATAACATAATAGCTAGGATATCTTGCCTGTTTACAGAATTGCTGGCCAATCCTACAGACTTTACATGTCTTAACTCATTTCATTTTCCCAAAGACTCTACGGGGCAGGTGCTATGATTATTCCCATCTGAGCTTGAGAAACTACAGCACCAAGAGGTATGGTCACCTGCCCATGGCTCTTGGCTGGAATGAGAGCCAGGATAGGAACCAGGATCCAAACTGCACTGGTCCACTCACTTCTCTTCCTTCTGGATTCGAGGCTCTGAGCGAAGGCCGCCCCAAGTCCTCTCTGTCCCCCATAAAGCAAGGAACAGTACATACAGCCCAGCAAGAATGCTTTCTGAATGCTTCTGACATATTCTGCTGGACTGGAAGGAAATAGCACAAAATGGGCTCTCTTATTATATGAGATGTAATATATTTAAGATTTTATATATATATATATATCTCCCGATACCGTCCATGTCCTTTCACATTCTAGTCTTGTCTCTGGAGGATGCCTCGCCTCCAGGTTGGAGTGGCCATCCACGTCATAACTCAGGGAGAGGCTGGCAGCTCTGAGCACCCTTTGTCTCTGCTCCCATCCTACCTGGGAACCCTGGGCTGGATGGCGCTGCTTCTCTATCACGCTTCTGTGATGGCAGTACAATGAAGGCAATACAATGGAAAGCAAAAGTGCCTTCCACTTTTATCTCAGAGACACCAGCTGGCGTTAGAGTCACCTGTCTGGGTTGTAATTCACCATTTTAGGAGTTTCTCCTGTTTTTGCTTTTGGAGAAGGGGAGGGTCAAGGTGTTTTCGCAGGTTGATTGCTAAGTCCACCTCCTTGTTCTTTTTTTAAAAAAAGATTTTATTATTTATTTGAGAGAGAGAGAGCATGAGGGTGAGCATGCACACGTGATGGGGGGGGAGGGCAGAAAAGAGAATCTTAAGCAGACCCACGCCCAGTCCAGAGCCCGACATGGGGCTTGATCCCAGGACACTGAGATCACAATGTGAGCAGAGACTAAGAGTTGGACGCTTAATGAACTGCATCACCCAGGCGCCCAAGTCCACTTATTTCTAACGTTCACTATGAACTTTACTGGACTTGAATTCATCCTGAAAGAATAGTATCAGTCATGATTGGATTATGGTTTATCAATGTTTCCGTTTATTCAGTACTTTTCATGTATTATAAACATCTGGCCTTCTGAATAATTAGCCCGTCAGGTGGATAAGGCAAGAATAAACTGGTCCAGTTTCGCAATGAGGAAACTGGAATAAGGAGTTTCCATTATTTGCCAAAGGGCACAAAGCTGGTAAGTGGAAGGATGCTGGTCATCAGATGTCAAATCCTAGGAAGAGTCAACCTCACTGTCAAAGACTGCCTACCAGGACTAAGACTCATTAGGAAAAGCTTCGTAAAGCCACAGTTTCCTCACCTGTGAAATGGGGCCAGCAGTACCCTACTGGGTCACTGAGAGGGTAAAATAAGATAACGGCCATGACTCTCACGTATAAACACACTCTAGACCATTGACGTTATTACGGAAGGGGGCTCAACTCTATTGCTTTCCTCCTAAGCTTCTCGCTCTGCTTCTGTGCTGCCAGCTTGACAGAGCCCTGGTTCGATGGGGGCACAGAGGTCTGAGCCTGTGAATGTGATCATGCCCAGAGAATGGCAGGAGCTGGAAATTCATCCAAGTTTCTGGGAAACGTTACCTCCTACACCCTCCACTCACCAGGACCTTGATATTCTGGGCCAGACAGTAATGCAGTGTGTGTGATGTGTCTTGATGCCTTAGAACTAACTCCCCAAATTGCTTTTATGGAGTGGTCCCAGAAAGTGGAGAAACTGCCCATTCCTCAAAGTCCGTTTTTTAAAGAGACATACGTGATTTGGAAACTTGGTTGGAGTTTCAGCCTAATCCTACAGGCCTCCCTGGCCAACCGTCTCCCACCTACCCACTGTGTGGTTACTAGGAAATGTAAATCACACACGTGGCTTGCAGTGTATTGCTACTAAAGAGTTTTGCTCCAGCATGTATATATTCAACAAGAGGGTAGAATTGAAAACTTACATGACACAGAGCCACTACATCATTCTCAAGTAAAGGAACTGTGTGTCCCAAGCCCAGTAAAGAACTCCCCACCTTCCCACCAGGGGTCTAACTCCCCACCACCCCTGCTCACCTGTTGTACAGCTGTTGGGAACTGAACGTATAGAGCACATACAGGGTGTTCCCTGCCAGAAAGGCCAAGATCCACAAGATGACCAGCACCGACCTCTTCTCCTAGAGACAAAGCAAGAGACTTGTAGGGGTGCTGCAATGTCAGAAATGCACATTGCAAAACATTCCAGAATGTTCTCTCACAAGTGACCACATTTCCCTTTCTCAAAAGGTTTGGAAGAAGCAGGGCTGATGGTGAAGGGAAGGCCATTGGCATCTTCCCATCCCTCTGGAGCCCAAGGGGTGGTCCCAGAGAAGGTGACAGAAATGAGGAACCTGCTATGTGAAAAAGCAGGAAGGCCCTATGGTTAGCACGGATTCTACAGCCAGACGGCCTGGGTTCAAATTCTTATCTGTAACCACAGAGCTGGGCAAGTTTTTGAAACCCTCTGCGTTTCCCTCTCATCTATAAAATGGGTAGATAGTGGGAGTCCATTACAGAGTTGTGAGAATTGATGCACACGAAATGCTTAGAATGGTGCCTGCATGCAGTCAATGTTGGTTCACACTTCCTGTAAGGAAATCTGGAAGGACTGGATGCACAGAGCAGGGAAGCACCTCTTGCTCAAGGGCACATGTGTTAAGCCTCAGTACCCTCACTTGAAAATGGGAGTTTTGCTAAGGATGAAGGAAAATTTAAAAACGTAAACTTTCAGTCTGGTACAGGCTCATGGTTTGGACTCACTAAATGGCATGATCTAGGATTCGGACTTTACAACCAAGCAGTTGATTCAGATCTACAGGTTGGCCAATTCTGCTCTCCCTTTTCCTAGCCTGGACCTCGGGGCTATTATCCTGGCCTGACTGTTCAACATAGGGCCACAGTCATAGGGTTCAACTCAAGCTCACACACATGGCCAACAAAGTCTTTCCCCAAAACATCCCTATTTCTTTCTCTAGGCTCATTTCTGATTAGTCCCCAGGAAGCCAAGCTGGAAAACCTTCTTGGTTTCCTGTTTCCCAGCAGCTTCTCAGCCTGAGAGCCATCCCAGGGAATTTATAGAGGAAGGGCTGGGCAGGGTGTGCTCCTGCCTGCATAGTCTGGGAGACGCACACAGACCCCTGTGCTGCTGATTCCCAAAAGCTCATCTTTTCCTGGATCAGGGCAGCTGCATTGCTGGAATAAGATGAGGTCATAACTTTCTCTGTAACCTTCCCTGCGGTTTTGGTAAATGCTCCACTGTCTCCAGACACAGCTCAGTGCCCCGTGCATGGTTACAGAGCACATTTCCATAGAGGAGACAAAATAAATGCATCTCCATCCACCCATTATTCCAGGAGCAGTCAAGGTTAATGACCCTAGAAACCACCTCCAACCAACCAACTGCTCTTATCAATGTGAATAATCTACTCAGCAGCCCTTCTTACTCCAATAAATAATGGATTCCAGTTTAATTCCCCTGTAAATCCAAACCAAAGGTGGAATACAAAGACAGAATTAGCAATGCCCTGAGAAGCCAAACCCTGAAGGACAAAAGGGGAGAGTTCTCCAGCAGTAAGTTGATATTTCTAAACTTACAAGGGTCATGCAGAATCTCTTTCACAGAAAATGTGTATAGACAGGCAAAACATCAGCTGTGTCTTCTCAGGGTTCAAGACTCCCTATCTACAACACCTATCCACTGACATAGGCATCCTCTGACCCCTAAAATTTAAGCTAAGGCACCATTTGGATATTACCATATTTGAGAGAGAGCCCCCAAAAGTATCCCACTATGGTGTTGTTCAACCTGATGTTCTAATAACAGCAGAAAGGAGTGTGCATGAAGAAGATGAGACCAAGGGTCAAGAAGAACCTCTGGCTCCTTGCCCAGCTCTGAACCTCAATGTGCTCATGTGTCAAGGGGAGAGTGAGCTGCCCTCTATGCCTCATAGCGGCCCAGATGCTTTTGAGAAAGCACCAGAGAATGACGGAGAGAAGGACCAGAGAGTATGGTGGCTGTTAGGGGATCATATGCACAGTAGAAGGCATAGGCTTGTTAAAAGTAGCTCAATTAAATCTTTCCTATATGCCAGGCGCTGTGCTAAACACCTCCTAATACTCTCATTTGACCCCCTCTATGCACATATGAAGTTGGTGTGAATGGTTCATTTTCCAGGGTGGCATCAGAGACTGAATCACCAAGGTAACCTAGGGCCTGTGTGCAGGTGGCCGGAGGAGCTGGGATTTCAACCGGGGGTGAACACAGACTGTGGGCCCAAGGTCCGGGTTGACAGCCCAATGTCACCACTTTCACGGACCGTGTGAGCTCATACACAAGGCACTTAGTGTCTGAGCCACCACTTCCTCATTGGGAAAATGAGCTAAGAATGATTCTGCCTCCTTCCTGGGCTGTTGAGACAAATCTGCAATATGAGCTCTGCTGTCCGCTCAGCTGTGTGCTTGGCCTGGTTAGTGCCACGTGGAGATTAGATGGGAATTGGGGATGACGGTGGTGATGCTGGATGGTGAAGCTGGTGGACCAGCAGCACCAGTGGGATGGCCTCAACCATGAGCGCAGCCAGGAATTTAAGGGTGCTGTGGGCACATGGGGGAGACGCTGCTGTTGGGAGGGTGCCAGAGAAGGACGGCACATGTAGGGATCTGCCAAGATTCCCGGCAGGCAGAAGAGTGGCCTCCTGGGGATGTCCCCGTCCTAGTCCCTGTCACCTGTGGCTATGGTAGCGGAATTTAGATGGCTAATCAGCTAACCTTGAGATGGGGAGACTCCCGGGTTTTCCAGCTGGGCCCGATGTAGTCACAAGAGTCCCTAAAAGTGGAAGCGGAGCCAGAGGGGAGAGTTCCCAAGATGTGACTACGGACAGATAGGTGGGCACAGAGGTGCAGTGTTGTGGGCTCAGAGAAGGAGGCAAGGGCCCACGAGCCAAAGAATGTGGGTGACCTCTAGAACCTGGGAAAGGCACAGCAAGGTAATCTCCTTTGAACCCTCCCAAAAGAATAGCCATACTGATAGCCAATTTTCACCTGGAGAGACCCACTTCAGACTTCTGATCCACAGAACTATCAGGGAGTAAATAAATCTATACTGTTTAAAGCCACAGAGTTTGTGGTCACGCGTGACAGGCGCCTAGGAGACCCGTTCGCTGGGTGACTCACCTTCAGAGAGACCTGTTCTCGCAGCGTGGAGTTGGCGTAGGCAAAGGTGCTGGCCATCCCGATGCACACGGCAATGCCTGTGGGACAGAAGAGGTCGGCCGCCGTCCTTCAGACCCCTCAGGCCCGGCCCTAGCTTACTAGGCACCGTGCGCAACATTAAAAAGTCACTACCCGCCATTCCTTCATGCCAACCAAGCAACAGAGGAAGTATCTGTAGGACAAACGACAATCCCCCACTGGACAGAGGACAACAGAGGCTCAGAGAAGGTGAGTGACTTATCCCAGGTCACACGGCTAGCCGACCAGGATGGCGATCCAGGTCTGACTCGGAATCCCATACTCTTAAGCACTGGGCACCACGAAGGCCTCTACAATCCTGTCCTGGCCCGTGGGATGAAGGGCCTCCCACCTGGTGGGTGAAGCCCCAGGCTACCCCATCGGCAAACCCCCCACCGCCGGACTCACCGAGCTTGTGTTGGAAGCACACTTTGGCCAGGAGGATCAGGATGAAGGGCAGGCCCTTCTGGAGCCAGCAGACCACGGCCTTCAGCTCAGACAGAGCAGGGGCGGGCGTCCCCGGCTGCTCGTCGCCACCCTCGTCCGAGTGGGCGCGGTGGTCCCCACCCACGTGCTGCAGCAATGAGCTCCCGCGGTGGCCGCTGTGGTGGAAGTGGTGGTGGGGCTGGCGGTGGTGGTAGGCGCCACTCTCACCGCGGCCCCCGGCCTCCTCCCTGGACGCGGGCATCTGGATGAACACGTCCCCGCCTCCGGCTGACGCCCCCAGCACCAGGCTGGACGGGAACGGGGTGGTGGGCAGGCTGCCTGCTGGGAGGCCGGGGAGACCAGAGAAGAGCGCAGGCGGGGAGGCTGACTCTGCCTTCAGACTCTCAAAGACACCGCCTTCATCCACGCTCGCCTCGGAGCTGAGCGCTTGGCTGCGATTTCTGGGCCAGGAAGGAAAAGAGAGACCCACCGACTCAGGGGGGAGAGAAAGACAGCACCCCAGTGGAGGCTGGGGGGCAAATACATCCCAATATTGCTGCAGGCTGAACTGTCCCCCCACCCCGTTCCTATGTTGAAGCTCTAACCCCCGGACCTCAGAAAAGTGACTGTATTTGAAGACAGGTTCTTCGCAGTGAGTGATTCAGTTAAAATGAGGACATTAGCGTGGGTCCTAATCTAATATGACAAGTGTCTTTATAAGAGGAGATTAGGACATGAAACAAACACAGAAGGAAAACTACGTGAGGACGCAGGGAAAGGAGGTAGGTGGCCATCCACAAACCGAGGAGAAAGGTTTCAGAAGAAACCAACCCACCCACACCTTGATCTTGGACTTCCAGCCTCCAGAATAGTAACACAATAAATCGCTAACTCTGAAGCCACCCAGAGTGCGGTATCTTGTCACAGAAGGCTGGCAAACAGACAGATAGTACCAACAATCGGGTCATAATCTTCATGGAAAATTCACCGTGTGCCAGATATTTTCTAAGGGCTTCCTGTTGATTGAATCATGACACGCTCCCATCAGCCCTGTGAGTTAGGTATTAATATAGCCCCATCTTACAGATCAAGAAACTGAGGTACCGAGGAAGTAACACGTCCTGAGTCACACAGCCAGTAAGGGACAGAGCAGGAGAGACTCAGCTAACTCCTGCTGAGTTATACCTGCTTTCTTTACCACTCTACTCTACTGAAAAGCCAGCACAGATTCTATGATTCTAGAATAATCTCAGGAACCGAGGGACCTCTGGCCCTGGAATGTTCAATGACTCCCAGTGCCCAAGAGGGCCCAGCCTTGGCCACAGCTGCTGTTTGGAGGGCAGCAGATAGCAATATCAAGAAGACTCCACGGAAGAGCCCACGTTCAAAACCCGGCCCCATGCTTTCTAGCGGCCTTAGCAATGCGGCACTCACTTTTCTCACCTGAAGATGGTAGAAGCACCATTCCCACACAGAATTCCTGTGGGACTGAATTTAGCACAGCTTTTCAGTGTACCCGGCTCAGAGCAGGTACTCAATACACCGGAACAATGACCTCAAATCCCTGTGGAGGGACCTCCAGGGCCAACTGCCTTCTCTAGTTCCAAGCACGGCCTCCTGTACCGGCATCTGGCTTAGGATTCCAAGGGTCTCTGAGAGCCGTTCTGGAGGAGCAGAGAGCCCAGAGTTATCCCTACAGGAATGGAGAGCCGCGAACTGGGTATACTCTGCCATGAGCACCATGCCCAGGAGGCCTGGAGGTCATCTCTCTTGGGCTTGCCTCCTTTTAAAGGGGAGCATGATGTGGAAACAGTCTTCCCAACAGAGACAAGTAGAGTTGGTTTGCTAGGTGTGTGCGTGTCAGGGGGAGAGGCAGAGAGCCTCCTTCCCCTCGCTCGCCCCCAAGGCATCTCCCAGACCCCTACGGTACTTAAAATATGTCAGGACCTTACTGATGTGAGAGCTGAGTCCCAGTCATCCTCTGCGGACCCCACAACCTGGGGCATGCAGTAGGTACTCAGTACACGTGTGCTAGCTTTCATCCAAGTGCATCACTAGTGCATCCAAGTGCAACACTACACTGTATAATCTACTTTCAGAGACCAGGATCATTTAAAAAAACACAAATTTGATTATTTCGCTATCGGACTAAAAGGGCTTCCCATTCTAAACTCTTGTCCGCAGGTTCAGATAAACACTATCCATAGGGATGAATATCATTCCCATTTTGCAGATAAAGAAACTGAGGCTCAGAGAGACAAAACTGTCAGATGCCCTGGACGCTCTGGCTCCAAACTCCAATGCCATCATGTGCCTTGTTCTCACTGCCCAAGGGCTTCCTCCTGCAGGGCCTTTGCATAGACACTGGGATGTCTTCCCACTCCCAGCCCATTCCACCTGGGTCATCTATGCTCATTCATCAGACTGCAGCTAAATCTCTCTTGCTTGGTGGTGTCCTTCCTACCTCCTAGACAATGACAGTGTCCTTGCTTCTTGTTTTCACTCTACCCTAACCCACTGCATGGTACTGATCCCAAGTGTCATTTCACTGCCTACCTCTGGCTCTCAACCCTGGTGGCACATTATAATCACTCAGGGGAGCTTCTGAAAAATACAGGTGCCTCAGACCCAGTGTTAATCAACTGAATCAAAATCTTTGGCGGTGGGCCTTGACATCTCCGGTTCGTGAGATCCCTCTAGGTGATTCTAATGTTCAGTCAGCACTGAGAACAGCACTTTAGACTGGGCCTTGCTCCAAGAGGTCAAAGATCATGATTATTTGTTCCTACTGTCTCTCTCCTGCCCAGCACAATGCACCGAGCACACAGAGCATGGTCAATAAATACTATTTGAAAGAATGAATGAGTGGGCATACTAAAAGCACTGAGAAGGCCTGCAACTGAAAAAAAAATTAATTTTGTTGAAACTTAGTGTTTCCCAACCTTATTTGACCACGGAATTCTTTTATTCTGTGGGAAACCTATTACCATCTTAGAAGACACTTGTGAAACCCAGCAGGGGAAATGCTGGCCTGGAGAAACCTCAGGGCTGGCTTCTCTAGCTCCATAAACTTGACCTAGGAGGAAATGATCATAAACCTGGTGCAAGAGAGGGAGCTTAGAGATGGCTACCTACTCACCCACCCCATTGCCTATCCCTGCTGGCTCCCCAAACCCAGGAGATGTATGGTCCTACTCCCTTGGGCTTGGGATAACAATAAAAATACTAACAGTAACAACAACAGACACCATGGCTATGACCCTCAAGGGGCCGTGAGCTTTCTCTGCACTTTAAGAAACTGAGCTCAGAAAGCAGGAGTCCTGGCAGGTACCCACGCTGACCCACACAGGGGCCAGCCTCTCTCCACCAATGGGCCCTGGAAAGCCTTCCTGGCCCCCTGAGTTTACCGGCACAGAGTTTACTGGGCTCAGGGGGCCTCTAGAACAACCAGGGAAGACTCAACCCACCAAGGGGCTTTTTATAGCTGCCCTCCCTTCCCTGGGCCCCTCCTCAGTATCCAGCAGAGATTTCAGCCTAAATGGGAAAGCATATTCCTGGAGGACCGAGGCTGTGCTTCCAACTTAACCATTTCAGGGCTAGAATGCGAAGCCCAGGAGGAGAAGTGGATCCACCCAGATAGGATGCAGTCATAATGTGGGGACACAAAGCTTGGACTATGGGGGGTGGGGGAGGGTGATGGGCTGGGGCCTGGATCTTAGCCTCCTTCTGCTCCCTGGCTATGTGACTTCAAGCAACTTACTTCCCCTCTCTGAGCCTCAATTTCCTCAACTGCAAAAAGAGTGGTAAAAATATCCCTGGCCGAATCAGGCTAATGTGAGGGGGGGTGCGGGGTCAGCACGCCATACACAGTGGCCATTATTTTTCTGCTGTGGTCTCTGCCCCCAAAGATCTCACGGTTCACTCAAGAGCAGACAGCGATTCTGTCTTCAGAGGCTAGAGAAGCTCCAAAAGGCATGCTTATTATATGCCAGATGCCGTTTGTGCATTTTCATGCGCATTCATCAACCACCCTGAGTTTTACTATGGAATTTATGGGGGTAGAAACTGAGATCCAGGGGTGGAGTCACTCGCCAAAGGCACACAGGTGGGAAATGGCTAAGCTGGGATTTTGGCTAAGGGCCCTCTGACTTAGACCAGTGCTCTTCCTTGTAGAACAGGCAGGGCTGATGCAAAACTCAGTCTTAATGGGACCGGTAGACACACTATGACCTTGTTGTCAACCTTGGGCTTGCAGGGGGCCCTGGATGGGATGTGAAGGTGGAGAAGCTCAGCTCCCCCTCCTGGGATGTATGTGCAGCACAGGTGGAGAGTGTCAATGTGAGAACACATCTCCACGGTGCGGACTCTCTTGGACTTCACTAGACAGTAAGGCTAGCTCATGAGTGTTTTCACAGATTTTTCTATTTGTCTATTTGGCATCTGCTAATTAAAGCTGTGGCCTGTGCTTACTCCTTGTTTCTTTCTGCCTCCTGACAGTGGTGCTTTCCTGTGTGGCCCTTCCTGGTAAGGCGTGCCCCGCCCTCTTGAGAAATGTAAATAACAAAAATCTTCTCTCCGTGCCATTAGCCTCTGTGTCCTCACTCACTCACCTCCGTAAGTTAAAATCTGTGGGAACAAACACTGATGCAATGAGTCAAGTGGATCACCTGTGCCAAGGCTTTGGAAATTACCCTAAAGCAACAGCAAACTGCTCTATTGAGAAGTACATACCATCACTGGGCAAAGCAGTTTCCAACCACATCTCCTTTGCTCATCTCACAAGTAACCCTGAAAGGTAGGTATTATTCACTCGAGATTTGGGTTGCCTCAGACCACCTGCAGCCCAGAGCCTCCAGATAGAACGAAACCAGGAGAGGTCCTGCCTACCTTTCAGGTGGACCGTTATCCGTGTTACTGCTGTGGCGTCTCTGCATTTTCCTTAAGACCTGAAAGTCAACACATGGCATGAGCCAGAGCCTCTCAACATTCCCACTGCCGGTCGGATTGCCAAGGCAGGTGTAAACAAGTATTATTACTCCTACTTGGCATCCCCAGAGCTCTCTGACATTCTGCAAACCCGGCTTGCATCCTTTAGGTCATCTAACTCTTAATTCAACATTCAATTCCAAGGAGGGAAGTGTTATCATCCCATTTTGCAGATGAGGATATGGAGAGCCAGAGGCGAAGGAAGAAGTCCTCACGTGAAATGTGAGAGCTGCGAAATGTGGAGCAAGGAGGTGCTGGAGGATGGAAGTACGAGGCGTGGCTGCGGCACTGATGCTGCTCCTAATGTGCTGTGTGACCTTGGACAAATCAGCAACCTCCCTGTGGCCTCAGATTCCCCACCTGTTAAACTGCGGGGCTGGGGATGTCGTGTGACCAAAACCCAAAGCTAACGTCCAGCCCTCCCATGTAATACGGTGGTAACAGGGATGTGAATTCTCATGGAGACACGTCACCTTGTTCACTGTGAGGAGCCACATGGACTTCAGAACTCCATGTTGATGATGCCTGAGGGGGGCCTTCAGGGCTCTGATGGGGTTGTGACCGCTAGAGTCCAGAGAAAGCAGGCCTCTCCTTCCTTTTCCTCCAGAAGGATGCACAGGTCACCAGAGCTTACCAGACTCTAAACCCTGGAGGGAAGAGAACACTTGAGGGGACAGTCTGTGGAATGCCTCGAACCTGAGAATGTCTTAGGGCATCATGGGGAGCTCTAAGCATATGGTTCCATCTGCTCCCCCTTTCTGGTTAGCCTCTCACTGATTCCCTTTCGGACTCCTGAGGATGGTATCTTAACGTATTTTGTCCTGTTATCAAACTCTGAATCCTGATTGGGGAATACAGAAAATATGGGTGAGGCCCTCTAATGGCTTCCTTTGCATCCAGAATAAAACCAAACTCTGCTCATGGCCTACAGGGTCTGCCTGATGAAGCTTCACCTGTTTCCAGTCTCATTTCCCTCCACTCTTCCTTTAAGCCCTCCCCACCAGGCACACTGGCCTTTTTGTTTTTCAAACAGGCTGGCCTGTCCCTGCCTCAGGGCCTTTGTACTTACTGTTCTCTGTTCCTTCAATGCTTTTCCTTCTGTCTAGCTCCCTCAGGGCAAATGTCACCTCCTCCCAGAGGCCTCCTCTCATCCTCCTGGCTCACCACATGATGCCCTGCTTTATCCTCTTTACAGAACTTATTTACTTACATGTCTGCTTATCTATGATCTGTCCCCCATTAGAATGTAAATGCCACAAAAGCAGGGATCCTATGTTTGGCTCACCCAGGTACCTCAGCATCCAGAACTGCCTAGCACAGAGTTGCATTCAACGAATAAATATTCAGATATTTATTAAATATTTATCTCGGGGTCTCAGTTAATTTTTTATATAGCCCTTTCTCCCTCCCTGACCTTTCACCCTTGAAAACTAAAAGCCGTAGACTTTCCATGAATAGGTTTAGCCTTTTTTTTTTTTTTTGTATCAGAACAAAGATGGTATGTTTTATTTGAGGACATCATAATTGGTTGTTGAATGATTTCCTAATCCTGACCACCTTCTTCAAGGGACAGCACTGGTGTTACCAGGACTACTGATTAGAGACAATTCACTGGCTAACCCTCTCTTTTTTGGAAAATCAGCTAAGAAACGGGCCAGTAGCACCACCTTCACATACGAAGGAAAGCTCATATGTAAATATTTTTCAAGAACATGCGATGTCACCTTAATGGCCCCTCCCAGTGATTGCCCATGACTTGCAAATCCGTGGGGGTAAATAAAATACAACATCCCCCACATACAAATCCCAAATTTGACACACCCTCCTACATCACATGCCCAAGACTCTACTTTCAGACGCTCGCTTTCGAGGGGCTTCAGATTCACTCTTGGAAGCAGGCCATGCGTAATTATTCCAACGTCGGATTCTGGAATGAAATTTTGCACGTGGGATGCATCTGAATGACTGAATGAAACGCCTCTTAAACCTCTGCTCCACTCATTGTACTACAACCCCGTGAAGAATTACCCTGAGACTTTTCAATGCACGCTTTGTTTTAAGTTGCGCCCCCAGGCCGTTACAGGACTGCACCGAAATGCACGCCAGAGCGTCTCCTGCGCTCCAGGCACAGGAAGCCGGCAGGTACCCTTGAGGAACAAAGCTGCGAGCATCTCTCATTCCTGCAACCAACGTTCAGCACAAAACGCCCTTGGACTGCAAGGACAGGAGACTACACGGACTGTCCCCGGAGGAAAAGAACGCGTTCTTTTTTTTACCTGCCCAGACAATTCAGCAATCACAGCGGCATCATTCACGTCCTTCCAAGCCAATCACTCGCAAGGCCCGGGGAGCACGTGACTTCCGAGTGCTTCCGGCCTCTCGTCGGGTTCTCTCTCAGGTGGCCTTAGCGCGGCGCTAAGACCGCGGCGCGACTACTCCTGCGGTGCGCACGCGATTGCCCGCCCCCTTTTCGAGATTGAGCCAATAGGAGGCCTCCGCTTCTCAGGGACCAATGGGGAGGAGAGGAGCGAAGCCGGTGGGCGGAACGAGCGGAGCGGAGGCGGGGCGTGGGGCGGGTCACGTGGGGCGGCGCGGGGTGGCTGCCGGGAGCTGGCTGGGCCGGAGGCCGCGGGGCCGGCTCCCGCAGCGAGGGGATGGGGCTGCTGGCCGTGTAGGGGCCATGCCGCCCGGGCCCCGGGCCTTCCCCGCTCTGCGCCCCGGCCGCCGCGCCCCGCGTCCGCGCCGGCATGGTGAACCTGGCAGCCATGGTGTGGCGCCGGCTCCTCCGGAAGAGGTGGGTGCTCGCCCTGGTCTTCGGGCTCTCGCTCGTCTACTTCCTCAGCAGCACCTTCAAGCAGGTCAGTGGCTGCGCGCCGCCCTCCCACCTTTGCCCTCCCGGCCGCCTGGCTTCCCCCCGGGGTGGGGGGAGCCGCCTGTGCAGCCGCGTGGCCAGGGTGTCCGAGGGTCCGGTGCGCCGGGACCGAGGACGGGCGAAGGGACCTGCCCATTTCATTGGTGCCCGGGCGAGAAGGCGCTGCTAGGCCAGGGGCACAGGTGGAACTCGAACCCAGGTCTCTGGGCCCCCGAGTGTAGTTATTACCCTTACTGTCATCTGTGTGCCTTCTACCTGCCGGGGTCCCGGGCTTGGCGCGGCGAGGGGGGGACGTGCGTTTCTTGCTTCTTTTTCCCGGCAGTCTTGGGGGTATGGGTGTCCCCAGATTGCATCGGGGGAAACTGAGACTCGGAGAGGCGGAGGTGGTAAGTAGCCAAGCGTCGAGGCCAGCGCTGGCGTACTTGGCCTGCGTTTGCTTGGGGGGCTCCGTGGTCCACCTGGGAAACTCAGCGGGACCCATGAGGTACCCTTTCTGTGCATAGCTTGGTTGGATGGAATTGGCTTCTCACCTGCCCATCGCCTTCATTTTTCTTCTGTGTGAGAATTTCGGGGAGGAAAGGCAGGGTGGTTTGGTGGGAAATGCGACCAAAGCATTGGACGTTTATGAATCCGGTGTGAGCGTTTGGGTTTTTAGAAAGGATGAGAGCATACCTCAGAGTGTATCAGGAACAATACCGGTTTATGCTGTTCCTCTGAAGTCTGATTGCTCTGAGGCTCTCAAGGGTCAAGTTCTTAAATAAAATATATTAATGAATATGAAATAAACTATGTGGTCACCCTAGTTTAATAGGATCAGTGAGGGAGCTGTGTAAGGGGAACACAGGGAACTGTATCCTCTTACCTCTTAGGCAAACAGAGAGGCTGAGTGTTGTGAGCCTCTTTATTGATTGGGATGTGTCGGTGACCTTCAAGAACTAAGTGCTTCTGGGACTTGTGTTTTCTGCAGCCTCACAGGTACCTTCTTGTGGTCACGTGTTTTTCCTTCTCTGTCTGGCGGACCTCTCTGAGTGTTACAGTTAGCCAGGATTCAGACCTCTGCATTCTTCCCTAACTGACCCAGGTGATTTCTGGGACCATTGTTTAAATTCCAGCTGTATGCTCTTGATACCCAAATTTGTAACTCTAGTCTAGACCTATCCAGAAAACTCTCAATTCTTCTATCTGGTTGGTTACTTGACATCTTTTTGAATGTGTCATAGGCTTCTCGTACCTGGCCAAAACAGAACTCTAGATTCTCCACCATCAACACTTCCTCTTCAGTCTTCCAGGATCACTAAGTGGCATTACTGTTCACCAGGTAGTCAATCCATAGATATTTTCTTCTTTCTCTCACTCCCCACATCCAAAACATTGCCGCTGCCTCCACAGTGTATCCTGATTTTCTTTCTTTCTCCTGATTGTCACTCGTGCCACTCTAGGTCAAGCTACCTTGTCTGGACTACGGCAGTAACCCACCAGCTGGTGTCTGCTTCCGTTTTTGGGGTTTTTTTTTAAAGATTTATTTTATTTGAGAGAGAGAGGGGGAACAGAGGGAGGGAGAGAATCTGAAGCCAACTCCGTGCTGAGCATGGAGCCCAAGATGGGTTCGATCCCATGACCCTGAGATCATGACCTCAGCAAATACCAAGAGTTCGATGCTCAGCCGACTGAGCCACCCAGGTGCCCCTGGTCTCTTTTCTTTCTTGTCCAGCGGTCTGTTCTCTACCCAGCAGTAATAGGGGTGATAATCTGAAAGAAAAAAAAAATCACAGTTCTCCTCTAGGTATAATTCTTCTTTGGCTTCCTGTTGTACTTAGATAAAACTCCAGACCCCATTCCAGGATCACTGCTTGGTGAGTCTTTTTTGTCCCTTCAGGCCGGGCTGCCTCAGGCCACACTGGGTGACACAGTCTAAATTAAGTTTCTTTGTCTGTAGACCTGTTTTATTTTCTTTGTAGTAGGAATCACTAACTGAACGTTTCTTATTCATAAACTTGTTTATCTGTCTTCCCTCTCTCTCCCTTGTAGACGGTAATTTTCTTGAGAACAGGAACCTTGTCTGTGTTGTTCATAGAATCTCACCCCCTAGAATACCGCCAGGCACTTAATGGACACTCAGGTATGGTTTGAAAAAACAAGTGAGTTGTGAGTCTTTTTAATTGGGGTGACTTTTCCTTTCTTCTCCAACTACTTTTTTATGTCTTGACTCAGATGCTGTGTCCTCGGTGACCTTCCCTACAACTATCTTTTACGTACTTTCGTGTACCTTGTGTATTTATTTTAAAATTACAGTGTCTCTTTTTTAAAAACCTGTGATCCATGACCATGATTGGGGAGGGATGATCGTGATTCGCCTCATGCTGTTGGCAAATTTCTCTGGGTTGGATCTCTCTCACAGCCTAATAAACACTAAGAAACCCTTCAGCTGTAACCTCTCTATCCCTGCCCATCAACGCCTGGCACCCACTAGTCAACTTTCTGTCTCTGTGGATTTGCTGTTTTGGGCATTTCATATAAAGGAATCCTACAACAAGTACTATTCTTTTTCTTTTAGTTCAGTTCTTTGTAGCATATAGTAGTACTATTTTTTTTTTTTTTTAGATTTTATTCATTTATCTGAGAGAGAGAGTACAAGAGAGCACAGGTGGTAAAGAAAAAGAAACAGGCTACCTATTGAGCAGGGAGCCCGATGTGAGACTCGATCCCAGGCTCCTGGGATCATGACCTGAGCCGAAGGCAGACACTTGACTGAGCCACAGGTGGCCCGTAGTAGTACTTCATTTTTATGTGTGGATAATATTCTGTTGTATCCATCTGCTGCATTTTGTTTTCCATTCATCAGTTGGTGGATGGTTGGCTTGTTTTCATTTTCTGGTTATTATAGGTAATGCTGCTATGAACACTGGTGTACAGGGTTTTATTTGGAAATACATTTTCATTTCTCTTGGATCTCATCCTAGCAGTGAAAATGATGGGTCACATGGTAATTCTGTGTTTAACTTTTTAAGGAATTGCCAGACTGTTTTCTAAAGTGGCTGTACCATGTGCAGTGAACTTTTGAGAAACTACACTTGTCAAGTTTTGATGTAGTACCAAAGAAGATCATCTGTAATTATTTGAAAAAGCCATTAAAATATTGCTTCCAGGGGCGCCTGGGTGGCTCAGTGGGTTAAAGCCTCTGCCTTCAGCTCAGGTCATGATCTCAGGGTCTTGGGATCGAGCCCCGCATCGGGCTCTCTGCTCAGTGGGGAGCCTGCTTCCTCCTCTCTCTCTGCCTGCTTGTAATCTCTCTCTCTCTCTCTCTCTGTCAAATAAATAAATAAAATCTTTAAAAAATATATTGCTTCCATTTCCAACTACACATCTTTGTGAGGTAGATTTTCTTCACATGCTTCAACCCAAACAACATATTGCTACAGATTAACTGCAGAGGAAGATAGGAGAATCCCTCTGTCTTCCATTCAGCCAGACATTAAAAAGATTTGCAGAGATGTGAAAGCATTTTCTCACCAAATTTATTTTTTTGTTTTGAAGAACATTTTTTTCATAGAAAAAATCCTATTAACATATAGTAGGTTTATTTTTATTTTTAGTTGGATAATTTATTTAAAGTAATTATTTTGAGAATTCATTTTTAAATTTCCAATATGCTCCTCATAAACCCACATATGGAGGTTCTCTGTATAAAGATTTAGATAAAGGGTCTTTGGGACCCAGAGCTCGGAGTCCATTCTGGCTGATGCTGTGCTCTGTGCATTTGAGTTTGCTCCTCTTGATCTGCTCCCCGCTGCAGTTCTGGTCATCTGCCACTCCTGAGCTGTGCGACTAGAGGCAAGTTTGCTTCATTTTGTCCACCCTCAGTTTCTTCATCTGTGAGACGGAGATACGGTATGGAATGTATGGGGCTGGGGTGTGTGTGTTGGGGTCGAATTGAGAAGAGGCTGTGAAAAGTTGTAAAGCTCAGTATGGTCCCATGCTCTGCTTCAGTGAAACTCTGAACTCGTGGAGCAGACGCAGCTGCTGTTTGCCTGGAGACGAGCTGATTATCCTCTGTTGCTTTGAATTCCTCTTTTCTTTGGTTTTCACATTAATTAATGCTTTGGGGGATAGTTTAAATTGTAGAGATGGGAGTGCAGGAGAAATTAATGACAATGGTGGGGATGCCATTGGAGGAGAGGATTGGGTGCCAAGTCACTTGGGCACATTTACTTAACAAATGTTTAGTGAACCCCAGCTGTGTGCTAGGTACCCTCTGCTAGGGTGGTGGAATACAAGGCGGGGGACCAAAACAGGTAAGGTCTCACTCCAAGAGCCTGTATTCTGCCAGGGAACTAAGGAGGCAGAAATGGTAAGTGACCAAAATTATTTCAGATGATGATTTACCATGTGAAGGAAACAAAACAAGATGTGGCGACAGAGCAGCAAGGTGGGCCTAACCCTGTGGGGCATTCGAGCTGAGACAGAAGAAATCCCAGTCTTGGAGTCAGAGGGTCCTTAGAGGTCCTGTTTGTGTAAATAAATGTTCTCATGTTCAAGTGGAACAGTTCTTGAAAGTCTCAGGGCTCTTGGCATAACTCTTTGAAAATACAGTAACATCTTTAGCTTTCAAGGAACTGAGTATGTAAATTGCAGTAGACTAAGTATAAATTAGATACTTCTGAAGTGGAGCAAATCTTAAGAGAGTTGCTAATCTATTTGTTGTTGTTGTTGTTACCGATCACCAAGGTATGTATATTTTTCAGAATGTTTGTCAGGTACTGGCCAGGGTAGAGGAGAACAGTGACCCATAATTTCACCAACCATGGGACATTGATCTCATTTGACCCTAATGGTAACCCCTGGAAAATAGGGCAGTTATTGAAATACTCCTTTGAAAATCAGGGTAAGTAACATATATTAGTAATTAAAACATTACTGTAGCTCCTTATAATTTATGAAGAAAGGTTTCATTTTTTTGTTTGTTTGTTCCTGTTCCCACTCTTTGTACTGTGTGTGGATGTCTGTTGTGGTTGATTGCGCTGATTTCTCTGCACACTTCTTTATCAACTGCTCAGGGGGCACTTTGAGAATAGAGAACCTGACTGCCTTTATATATCCTTACCACATTGTAAAGACTTGCTACCTTTGTGGGGAGAAGCACATGTGCACGTGCGCACACACGTGCATGCATGTGTATATAGATAAAAAAAACCTAGAATTGAGACAACCTAATAGAGCCGGGCAGTTTGGAAAGGGTTTAAAACCATGGAAGGAATCCTCTCAGTGCCCCTTCGCAACACCGTTGGCAAGACTGGACCCTCAGAAAAACAAATGTGTGCTAATTCATTACATTTGCCACTGTGTCTTACACTGTCTCCTGTCCAGTCTTTTTTGATTGTACAACTCTTATTACCCAATCCTTTTGGCAGGGTCTTGGATAGTCTTGTTTGAGAACTTGAAAAAGTGTTCACGTGCTAGAAGAATTGCCTTCCTGTTGACCGGGAGCATAGTTATGTGGAAGAGGTCTTTCCGGGATGCACTTGTCTGTGAACTCTTGTTTTCTTTTGGGAAGAATAAGGGGATAGTTTGAGAGTGGTGTTAGGAGTACTTTTAACCTTGTAAGATTCATTATACTTTGACCAGCCGCTTACTAGTCTTTACGGCTATTAGTTTTTCTAGGGCAGCATTTGAAGCTCGGTTTCGTTTGCACATAGCTTGATTCTGCAGTTAACCTATACGGCCCCAGCAGAGCAGAGGAGTATGAATTTATGGTAGTTAAGCAGTGTGCACCTAAGTGATTTGTCCCATATTCCCAAGGCTTCTGCACTTAGCACCTCTTCTTGCACCAACCAAGGAATACAGATGTTGTTTTTTTTATAACCCATCCTGTTTCTGCCAGTGCCAGTTCTTCCCTATAAGTGAAACAAAAGGGAAGGGCAGAATAGAAATTCAAGTCATCTAATGTAAATGTTTTACACTTAGTAAAGAACACACTCCATTGCACCACTGGTGCAGTGGTGGTCAAATTGTGACGTAAATGCTGGTAATACTACAAATGGCATACATAACTTCGGGGAAGTTACTTGGCACTATATAGCAGGGACTATTTCTAATAATTACTACTATGAGTCATTCAGGAGAATAAACAAACCTCTGTTTTTATTGCAGTGCTGTCTTTGATAACAAAAACTTGGGCTGGGTCAGATGTTCTGTGGAGGGTGTTTATTGAATTATGGCACATCAACATGATAGATTATTATATAGCCTTGAAAATGTTATGGAGATGAGGTGGGTACTTAATGGTTTACCACTCAATTAGGGTCAAGAATTGCTGAATGCCAAGCATCCTCACTTGTGGTCTAAGTGCTGGGGTCGAAGGTTAGAAGTTAATACATAAAAATTGATAAAGCTTTATTTAAGCAATGGGACTGTGGGCAATTTTTGTCTTTAATGTTGGTAATCTTGCTTTTTTTTTTTAAATAAACTTTACATTTTGGGAGAATTACAGATTCAAAGAAAAGTTTCAAGGATAGTACAGAGTTCGTGTAGATCCCTCAGTGTCTTCTCTTGTTAATGATAATCATGTTTTTATTATTTTAAATTAAAAATGAAAATATTCCAAAGATGACAAAAGATGTTAACAATCACCTCTATCCCTTCCAGGTTAATAGTCTGTAGCATAACTTCCCATACTATTAGCTCAGTTCTTACAAACCTGTATGTGTATGTTCTTGTTATCATAATGTGTGATATAATATGCACATTCTTTTCTAACTTGCTATTTCCACCTAGTATATTGTGGGCATCCAGTGGTCTACACACAGTGGTCCATGTATTAAAATCAATCATTCAGGTGCTTTAACAATATTGATTGCCGGGTTGCATCCACAGAGATTTTTACTCAATCCGAAGTTGGGCTCAGAAATCAGAATTTGTTTTAAAGTCCTGTGTAATTTAACGTGCAAGCCAGGTTTGAGAACGGCTCAAGATAAATACACATCATTCACATCTGCGATTTTTGTAATAGCCATAGCTATAGCAGTGTTATTCAGTCATTTCTCTGTTGGGTTTCTAGGTTTTTCCTACCATATAGACAGTGCTGTAGTAAACATCCTGGTGCATCCTTATGCATTGGTACTTTCTATAGAAAAAGCTCAAAAACGTGTTTGTTGTGTCAAAGTAGATGTGGATGTGTATATCTTAAATATTAGTAGCTCTTCCCAGGTTCCTTTCCTAAGGAAACCTCAGTAACTATGAAGTTACATTGTTTTAAAGTATATATCTTTTGCCATCAGACTTTCAAGATATTAGTCCTTTTTGCTGGTGTGACACATGAGAGGTCATTCTTAATGGTAAAAACCACAGAATCTCTTAAAAAGGTAGAATGTTTAAAGTATATTAAAAGCCTTTGGGAGGGATATAATTGTACGATTGTTTTGTTTTCCAACAGCAGGTTGAAGGATTCAGAAGACAGCTGTCTCATGCTTGGTTGTTTTGTGGTACTTAGGCACCCTCCCCCTTAGTTCCTTTAATAGTATGGGAAAAGCAGTTTTGAAAGCTCGGCTGCAACTTGGAGGCTAGGAGAAAAGGCATAAGTGCTTGCCTCTAGAGCAGCATGGCCCTTTGCATGTGTAGTTAAAGGGCTGGCTGGAGGAATGTCTTATGAAAAGAAAGGTATGTTTTAAGAGTTACATAATTACTGTCTTTTCATAGGAGAAATTTGCAAGTTGGCATGCTGCTTCTTGCCCTAAAACCAACCTCCCAATTCAGTATTTCCCTAATGAAGTATTCATAATGGCAAATGAAAGTGACCTTGTGCTCCAGATGAGTCCAGGTATTGTCTAAAATGACAATTGTGAAATTCCTTTGAACTTTCCTCTTCTATTTTAAAGGTATATTCAGATTTTACATTCTATTCAGCAATGTGTTGGTTTTTTTATTTAAAAAAATCTTTTAAACGATTTACCATCAGAAAGAAAAAGTTTAAAACTTTTTCCCTCCCCAGTTTTGCAAGAAATTAACACTTTCATACACATTTACAACAGGCATGTAATCCAGAGGCCGTTAATGTGGGTAAGCCAGTTTTGAAGCATAGCCTTAATTTATTACTTTTCCTACAGGTTTATTTTGTATTTTATAGAATGGCATTGGCTCAGACTTGACTCGGCCAATTCCAGTTGTGCAAGCTCTCTTACATTGTTTCTGTCTTGTGTAGTTTCTATGAGAGGTTGGTGGGAATGCAAGAGACGGTACTTTAACCTTCCCTTTGGTGGTCTCTTTGTAGGAGGAAAGGGCAGTGAGAGATCGGAATCTCCTCCAGGTTCAAGACCACGACCAGCCCATTCCGTGGAAAGTGCAGTTTCACCTGGGGAACAGCAGTCGGCCTGGCAACCAGTGCCGGAACTCCATTCAAGGGAAGCACCTCATCACGGATGAGCTAGGTAGGGCTGGGTCCCCTCTTCTCTGCAGCCAGCAAAGGGCTACAGTGTGAGTCCATTGCTGAGGTTTTATACAGGGCCATTCCCAGCATTTCTCACATCTGTCTTTCATACCTTAGTTGTCATTCAGGTTCCCCTCATTGTCAGAGAAATTTGGTCTGATAATTCTGTCTCCAATGCTCCTTGTGCCTGTAATGCACGGTTTCAGAATTTGATCATGCACCAGCCCCTAGGCTACTTCCTACACCTCTCTTCCTAGCCCCAGGATGTTCAGATCTTGCCCATGTTGTCTTCTCATCTTAGTGAACTCTATAGGGTAGCCAGTATTCCTCCCTGGTGATCTGCATAATATCCACACGGTTCTGGCACTTAGGAAATGTGCTTTGTTGATTGACTGACTGACCAGATGATGTCACGTGAACAATAAACACATTCATTTTTCTTCTTACTATTTATTTACTTATTTTATTTTTTTAAAGATTTTATTTATTTGAGAGAGAGAGCACACAAGCAGAGGGAGGGGGAGAGTGAGAAGCAGACTCCCCACTGAGCAGAGAGCCTGATGTGGGGCTCGATCCCAGGACTCTGGGGTCATGACCTGAGCCGAAGGGAGACACTTAACTGACTGAGCCATGCAGGCGCCTTATTTACTTATTTTAGAGAGAGAGTGCATGTAATGAGCAGAGGGAGAGGGTGAGAAGCAGACTCCCCACTGAGCACAGAGCCCAGTATGGAGCTTGATCCCATGACCCTGAGATCATGACCTGAGCCGAAATCAAGGGTCGAACGCTTAACTGACTGAGCCACTCAGGCACCTGAATGATAAACACATTCAAAATGTGTTCCTCTTAACAGTGAAAATGGCAGCCTGTCTGGGAGCTTTCTCCCAGAGTTTTTGTTGCCTCCTTTTAGTCTGTAAGAAAGGCGATTGCTGTGCTGTTGAGGTGGTTGAATTAGCTGACTGAGGTGTCACTTGAAGGTTGGCCCTGTCCTCCTGAAGAGGGACTCCCACTAATGCACAATTGAGCTCTTAACTATGTGCTGAGCACTGGCTAAAACCTCTCCTTGAGTGTCTCGTCTGATTTGTGCAATAGTCCTGCAGCGTAGGCATTGCTCTTGTCACTTCGTAGTTGAAGGCAGGCACCAGGACGCTAAGGAACTTGCCTACAGTAGCAAGGATTCTTTTATAAGCCACAATCAAGTACCATTATCACACCAAAAGAGTAACACTTTCTCTTAATGTCAACTATCTAAACAGTTTTTTCAGAGTTCCCTGATAGTTTTGCAGATTGTGTTTTCTTTTTTCAATTGGTGGTTTGCAAATAATCCAGTTGGTTTGTTTGCAGGAGTAAATTTTGCTCTATCTCAAAGAGTGTCAGCACAAATGGATTGTGAGTGTGGCAGTAGTGGAATTGACACAGGGCAGCCTTGAATTAGAATATTCAGCTATACACAATGATCAAAATGCAGACACGCCGTCGTTAAAATGAAACAAGAGTGCATTTCGTCATTAAAATGAAACAAGAGTGCATTTACTGTTCTTTAAAAAGAAAAACTTTACATTCCCACCAAAAAAAAACAAAAACAAAAAACAACTCACCCAAAAAGATCTCAAAAGCATCAGACCAGATGAGATTATTTGGAATTGAGGGATGCGATCAGAGGAAAAATACCCATCTGAGGTAGAAGAACTGGAAAAATTTGCACAAAAATGCAGTGACAAACCAGCAATGATGCCAGTGCCAAACTCTGTCTTTAAGATCATGTTGAAAAAGCAAATAATATTGCAAATAGCCTCTTGTTTTGTTTTGTTTTTTAAACAAAGTTTGGCAGAGGAAATTTACTTCCATAAGATGACACAGCTGGTCAGCGGGTAGACCTAGGGCCAGGACCAAACTTGGGAGTTCAGTCCTTTTTGTCTTAGAGTCTGTTGTGTTTCTATGACACCCAGTGAGAAAACATGAAATCTTATGCCTTGACCTTAATAATTAATATTAGGCTACGGGTGATAGTCATTTTCTTTTGTTGTGCTAACACAGGAATAATTTTCCTCTGATTAATTCAAGTGAGACAAAGACTCAGACTTCCTAAGCAAAAAGTTCCAAGAATCGACTAATAAAAATCCCAGAGCCATAGATTGTATTGTAACTCCATGACTGTGAGAAGAAACAATTTCATAAAGAAAACTTGCAGGAATTTATGCTTTTTAGCAAGCAGATGCTACCATGAATATTGCCAGGGTAACAGTTATTAAATAAGACAACCAAATAGAATGACAAACTTTTCCATGGTTAGAAGTTAATTTCCCAGTGAATCGTGATGCACTCTGACGTTGCGATCTTACTGGACTCCTTGTTGGAAACGACATTGGCATGAGTAGATTTACAATGTAGAGGGAGAAATCTTGAGCTCTCTGTCACCAGAAATCCGAAGGCCCTGTGGTTTCAAGGGTAAATACTGCCAGTTGACACTGGGGTGTGGAAAGACCGGGGCGGGGGTTGGGAGGGGGTTGGGAGGGCACGTGAGAGGCGGCTGGTGCAGCTGACACCTCCAGTTTGGAAGAGAGGAGGCAGAAAGATAATTTCAACAAGTGGAGTTTAGGATATGTTATATTTTACGTCTTCCTGACAGGTAATAAGATTTCAGTGTAGTTATTTTGGGCCAAATTTTGAGAAACGTGCTGGCTTCTTTGGATTTTTGTTGGTTTATTTATAATCCCTGTGAAGAAAATGAGTAAGAATAGTTAAAAAGAATTCTAGAAATGTGTATTATAGCATTTGAGTCCTCTCTTAATTTAGAAGACAAAATGTAGTTAATACAACACAAAGCACCCAGTTTTTAGGTAACTGGGGTCTGGTTCTTTCCAGGCCCCAGTTTTCCAGGTGTTAAGTGAGGTCCATCTGAGGCTCTTCCATTGTTATTTTACTGGTGCCTCCTGCTTTCGTACAGACTTTGTTTTCCAGAGTAGTTTCTGAAAACAACCTTATGCTTCACCAAGTCTCATTCTCTGAGGAGTAAGAAGCTGGGGCATTTGGAATGGAATGATGCTGGCAGCAGCTGCTCTGCACCTGTGGGCCCGGGTAGAGACCTGTGGGCCCGTGCATGCACTTGGGAGTTCCCCAAGAGCCCTGTGGTGTCCCTCATGCATTTATTGTTACATTTTTTTGTCCCACTCCCAGAAGGTTATAGAGAAATGTCTATTTAGCAGCTCTGAACAATAAATTAGTTTTTACAAAGAGAGTCTTTTCCTTCAAGTTGAGTATGGGTTTGACTGGGTTGGAGGCAGTGTGTTCACGGGTGATGGGATTTATGAGCCAAGGGAATTAGGATTTTTCTCCCTTGGGTATTAGAGAGCTTGCATTTCTGGATTCTGAGGGGTAGTTGAATCTGGTCCTGTATACTTATAAACAGCCTCAATCAATTTATGAAGGTTCATTGTGACTACTTTTTCAAAAATCCTCCAAATTACTAAATAAATGCAAGCATTTAAAAGATATTTATAAAGATTAGGAGGTTGGTTCGTTGGTTCTTAAATCTAGATGGCTCTCACTTTCAGGAATGAATGCCTTGGTTTTTTCGATTTTATTTTTCTTTCTTTCTTTTCTTTTTTCTTTCTTTCTTTCTTTTTTTTTTTTTTTTTTTTTTTTTTTTTTTTTTTTTTTTTTTTTTTTTTTTTTTTTGAGAGCAATGCCAGTTTTCTTCAGTCACAGATGAAAGAGTGGCTTGCATCAGTTAGGCATGACTTGACATGGTGATTAGATCAGCCACGTACCAGCAGACCAGAAGGTGATTTGAGGTAGATTAGAATGCTTAGCCTGCTTACCACACGGGATCCCTTGTTGCCTGTCCACGACGGCCCGCAGGGAGCAGCCCCGATCCTGTCACGTCGGACTCCTGGCCCTCTGGTGCTTGGCGCGCTCCACACACCATGTCCTGGCTCTGTGTGTTCTTGGCGTGCGGTACTTGCATTGCTGCTTCGTGGTCCCCCCAGTAGAGGGATGGGAGGCCTGCCGGCTTTCTACTCAGGTGAGTCTCTGACTTCCAGGGTACATTTGTGAAAGGAAGGACTTGCTGGTGAACGGCTGCTGTAACGTCAACGTCCCCGGCACAAAGCAGTACCGCTGTGACGGCTGCTTGCCCCACGGCTGCTGCGGCGCCTACGAGTACTGCGTGTCCTGCTGCCTGCAGCCCAGCAAGGTACGGACGGCTGCCGCCGTCTCCATGCCCTTTCTCTATGCCCTTCCTGGATGCTGAGCGTCGGAGTCTCCGCGCGAGAGTCTCTGGCAGGTAGGGCTGAGACGGGAACCATGTGGATGGCAGAAACTGCCGTGCGCAGTCGTGCCCACAAGGAAGGGAGTGGTTGCCGCTGACTTGGGTGGCTCATTTGCACGTGGGCCCCCGTGTCCCTCAGTCACTGCTCTCGTGGAGAGGGGATCAGGCTCATGCTCATTGGAGCTTGCTGTCTCCCTCTCTCTACCCGCCTCTTCCACATCAGCAGTCTCTTAGTTTAGGAGAAATATCCAAGGTTACCTTGTGCTGCTGAGTCTGGAATTTATTACAGGTACTAACTTTTGTTTCCATAGCAACTTCTCCTGGAGCGCTTCCTCAACCGGGCAGCCATGGCGTTCCAGAACCTCTTCATGGCCGTCGAAGATCACTTTGAATTGTGTCTGGCCAAATGCAGGACCTCATCCCAGGTCAGAAGCTGTGATGCTGCTAGCTGGGGGTTGGGTGGGAGTCAGCAAAAATAGGCAGCGGGGGTCTCTCGGTGGGGTAATACCAGAGAAGAGATTGAAGCGAAGCCATGTCAAGCTTTGTTTGGTGGAATGATGGTATTTAGAATGTCAACATGAGATTCGTACATGCTAGGGAAGTAAAATATTTATATGAAATCGAGATCTAGTCAGCTTGCATCTCCCCTATCTGATTGGCATGTCCGCATTTCAAGTGGAAGCTTGCAATTATCTCTGCGTCTGGGTGGAGCCCTGGTAGTCCAGTTCCTGAGAGCCGTTCTCTGCCTGCGTCTCTGACTGATGTGTGACTAAGGCTTTCCTGCAACCACTTGTTTAGAGGAAGGAAATTTGTTCTGGGACAGAGTTGTGGTTTATTTTAGGATTCAAGGGGTTGGGGCAGGTGGGCATTTAAAAACACAGGAATCAACCTGTGGGGTGGTCAGGCTCTCAGTACTCTCTAGCATGCTGTCCGTAAATGCTCTGTTCTCTGGGCGCTCAGCGCTGGCCCTGGCCCCGCAGGTGTCTGCATGTCTGTGCCTTTGCATACTGCACCCTCGCCTCGCCGCTTTCGGGGTCGGGCGGTTGTCGGGGCTCTCGATGTAAGATCGCCAGTCATGTGTGGTGTATAAGCATGCTTCTTCTGGCTTCTATTTGTGGGGTCTCCAAGACTGTACTGGCTTCGTCTGAGATAGCGGACTCGTTTGTCATTCCCTGTGACTCTTGTACCCTTTGCCAGGGTTCTGTAAACCGCCTTTTGATTTTATGCCACTTTGTGCGTCTCTGGTTTGGGATCACTGCGTAAATATTTCAGGGATTATAGTGAGCATTTGAAAACAAGAAGAAATTCCTGATGGTCTTGTTTTGCTTTAAGAGCTTTCCACTTGAATGGGCTTTAAAGGAAATGTGGAGGAAGGCTGAGCACATGACTCATTTTGATTCAGATTCTCTCTCATTCTGAGAAATGCTAGAGAAGGCGGAATATTTTTTTCCTTAACTGATAAAACCCAGACGCTATTTCCAATCTTGAAGGAAGATGCTAACCTTTCTGACTTGATCATTTTATTGTAAAGAGGGAGTCTCAGTTGCCAGTTTGTCTTCATTGCAGTGTCCCAGAAAAAGAGATTGGCTGCATGCCTATAAATTGGATTAATACTTATGATTTAGATGCTAAGTATTGGTCTTGGGCTAATTAACGAACTCCACACTAGCTAAAAACTCAAGTTACCTGTATGAAAACAAATTGCTGAAAATTTAGCCGTCGGGGATGATTGTCCGTGTTAAAACCTATTTTCCATTTATTTAGCCAAATGAGGCTTCTGTGGCCTTGTGGGATTTGGTTTGTGTGCCAGACCTGGAGGTACATAAAACTTCAGGAAAGCACCTGGATGTGGCATCTCCTTTGACTCTGCAGGGTTCAGTACCAGGAACTGAATTTCCTTGGAGCACAGAAGTCAGGAGCAAAACACCCGCTGGATCTTAATCTAACTTAACATCATCTGAGAAAAAATAGTTGTCTTGAATTGTCCGGGTCGTAGCTAGGTTGTTTTAAAAAAACAAGCAAACAAAACTCACTGTTGACATAGAAAGAAGCAGGCATGCAGTGATGTTCTGTCCATTACCATGCTCTTCATTGGCATTCTGTGTTGAGCATGCGCCTTTGTTTCAAAGCAGTGCGTGGACTCTTCTGGTGGCATTTAGAGATGGCCTCGTGCAGGCTCCTGGCAGAGCAGTCCCACTCTGGCCTCTTCTGTCCTGCAAGGGAACTGTGTGAGACTCTGCTCTCTCTCACGGCGCTCTTATCTTCCCTTTTGCCAACAGAGCGTGCAGCACGAGAACACCTATAGGGACCCCATAGCCAAGTACTGCTATGGAGAGAGCCCTCCCGAGCTCTTCCCTGCGTGACGGGCACGGAAGGCAAACCAGGCACCACCGGAGAGCCTGTGGCCTGAAGCCACCCTCCAGCGTTCTCTAGTCCGCTTGGAAGAAGAGAGGCATCGCGCGGGAGCCTCGGCTTTGACCACTTCTTGTGTTGTACTCTGTGGCTCTCTGCTGGGCTTTACCCCATGGAACGGTTCTGTAAAGCAGTTTGGAAACAGCAGTGGGTCACGTTCAAGAGCAAACTACAGGCGAGCTTGCAGAGCTGTACGTGCTCTGGGGCACCTCTCCCATGGCAGACTCATCGAACCCTTCCCTGTAAAGTTATTTATTGGATTTCTTTGGAGTAGTGGGAAAATGATAATGTTTTATATAGGAAGATGCCTTGCCTTGATAGTTGAATATATTCAAGGAAATTGTCGTTCTTGTTTTCTTGTATTCTTGAGTTTTATGAGTTACGTCATCCCTTCACCTGGATAAAATGTTTGGCCTCTTTGAACGTGCGTGTTCTCTCAAGGTAGTTAATTTGGGTTTTGTTTTAACAGCACCTTCAGGAGCGGGCCCTGGACACTGTATCCTGACATCTAAAATTGTCACCAACTCAGAGCTACTCTTCCCCGTACTGGCTCCCCTGCAGGGGGCACCAGGCGCCCTCAGCTTTCCTCGTAGTGGTATTTGAATGTGCTTACATACCTGTGTGTGAAGGTTTGAACCAGAAATTCCAGCTCACTGTTCTGGAGGATTTTGTTCTCACGTCCCGTGCCGCTGTTGATGTGATTGCAGGCTGCTCAGCTGCGCGCGGTACGCTGGGAGCTTCAGGAACATCGCCGGCAGCCTCCTCTTCTCTCCTGTCGTGGGAAACTGGTGTTCAGGGGTTTCCTAGGTGGAGATACATCCAGCCGCTGGCTGGAAGCGGTCATCCCTTCATCGCTTTCAGCTTCGGGACACGTAACAGGTTCAGACCTTCAGTTTCCCGATGATTCGCAACGAAGAAGAAAACCCAAGTTTCTGTCAAGGTGCCGTGAGAGAGTTACTGGTGCCCTCAGTGGGGCGAGTCTGTGAAGGCGGGGCATGCTGGTTGCTGGTCCCTGTGCTCCAGGCGCCCCTCCGGGTTTCTAGTGTGACACTGAAGCTCGTGGGCTCGAGGTCCAGAGTATTTGGTCCTCCCGTCAAGACATCCTGTCCCTCAAATAGTATGGCTCTTTGCTCTCAAGGAGACATGGGCACACAACTTTTTCCTGGAGCAAGCCCCTCACTCACACCTGCGATCGGGCAAGGTCTTTTTCATTTTTTGATTGTTCAAGCTGTTGACTCTGGAGTGGGGCAGTAGTTTTACAATCCACTTTTGACCTTTTCTTCAGTAGGGTTTTTTCTCTGGACCATGTTCACCTTCGTATGTTTCTGCGGTATGTAGCAGTAATTCCCCTTAACTTTCTCCTATTAGTTCTTCTACTTCTCTTCCCAGAGTGGTTTGTCCCCCTAAATAAGCTTTCTCCGAGGGCTGTCTGGCAATTGTTTGTTAATGTTTCCCCCCCACCAAAATCTATTTAGTTTGCATTGGACTTTTTGGATTCTATTTGCATTCACGGTGCTAAATCAAACTTTGTATGTGAAATGTGCATGTCTGGATGTTTTACCATCTCATTCTTTCTGGTAATAGTCTGGTGTATGTCTGTCTCATGTGGGTTGTCACTGGTATCAGCTTCCCCTTGGAGCTCATTTAATTTTTGAACAGTGTAACAGAGATTTACTGTGAAAACGGCTTTATATCAAAGACTAACCCCTGCCTCTTTACTTCGTACTTGAATTATTGACGAGCATGTTCTGCATTTTCAGTGCTTTCACAAACAGTGTCTACAATTGGGTGATAGAGTTAAGCTTACTTTTAATCCCACCTCGTAGATGAGGAAGTAGTGAGAGGTAAAGTGACTTCCCAGAGTCCCCACTGAGATTTAACAACAGAATCAAAGCAAGAACTTCATCTCTGGCTTCAGGTCTGCTGTCCTTCCCTCCGCCTCTCACCAGCCCCGCTGCTGACTCATCCGGAATCGTCATGGTGGTGTCCCGTTGCCCCCGCCCCCGCCGAGAGCATATAGATTTCAGTTATCCGGGTCATAAGACAGGAGAGGTGGCATCGACAGCCAAATTGGGTTGATAATTCAAAGGTCATTTTCATTTGGCCCTGGAATATGTTTGTGTTTGTGGGTTTTTTTGGTTTTTTGTTTTTTTTTTTTACTTAAGTCAATTTAGAGGCATGTTCACTGCTTTTGGAAACTCATAATGCTGCGGACTCCATAATACAGCCACTGACAGACCTGGACCATCGCTTGGCCTCCCCAGCCTTCCAACCCAGAACCCTGCCCTGCTCTGCACTCTCTGGTTTGTTTCTGGTTTCCTCAACTGAGGGTTTCTAGAAATAGGGACCTCGTCTCATTTTTGCATGCCCAGAGTTTAGCAAAGTATGTGATACATATTGGGATTTTAGGGAAAGATCAAAGAAGGGACCAAAAAGAAAAGTTAAATACTGTGTGGGACTAAAGGTAAGAGGGTAATTCAAAGCATTTCCCCCAATTCTGAATCTTAATTGCCTTGCTTGTGGCTGGAGTGGAGATCTGTCCTAACAGGGAAAGAAACAGCAGAGTATGCAAGAGATATTAGGCAGGCAGGTACACAGGAGGGGGGACCTGCCTCCACTGGGCCTGGGACTTGGGGTGGCCCTAGGTCCAGTGATAAGGGGCTGGCATGGAAGGGCAAGATTGGCAGCTCTTGAAAAGTGGGGGGTAGGATTTTATTATTTTTTTTTTAAAGATTTTATTTATTTGACAGAAACATAGCGAGAGAGGGAACACAAGCAGGGGGAGTGGGAGCGAGAGAAGCAGGCTTCCCGCCAAGCAGGGAGCCCGATGCGGGGCTCGATCCAAGGACCCTGGGATCATGACCGGAGCTGAAGGCAGCCGCTTAACAGCTGAGCCCCCAGGCTCCCGGGGGGGATAGGATTTTAGAGCAGGGTTTTCAGTTGTCAGCGTGCTCCTGAAAGCCAACTCGGGACCTCTGGGAAGTGCCTCAGTTGGTGTGGCTGCAAAGGAGCCATGGGGACAGGTAGCACAGTCTGCAAAATTCCAAGCAAAACTTTTCCCATCATTGAGATTTTCAGATAAATTGTAAACGTGCAGAGATGTTGCTTATTTGGTCTTGGTTATTCCCTCTAAGGCAGCAGAGAATTCTGACTCGTAGTGAGTAACTACTTTCAAACAGCGTGGCATTGGGCAATCTTCTCTTCTGAGTCCCAGGCCCTTCATCTTAAGTGAGATCACATGGGTTGTGAGATGTCCACAGGAGTGAAGCCCTGTGCTCAGCACAAAGTCCGGTGTCTGCAGCCCAGTGGGGGAGCAGTGTCAGGTAGTGACAACACGGGAGGTCAGTTGGCCCCTTACCTGGAAGAGTGGCAAATACAGAACTCTCAGTATTATTTTTATGACTGTCTTTTAAAGAACTCATGCTAAAGATGAAAAATTTCAGATAATTCAGGAATACGTAAAGATGAAAGTAACAATAACCTAAAATCCCACAACCCAGAGATCAGCCCTGTATTTTTTCTCTTCCCTCATGACTTTCCGGGCAGAAAGGAGAGCACTTTTTCCTCTTGAAAACAATCCTGTAATGGACATCTTTTTACATTACTTATAGGCCTATAATAATTTTAATGACCACATGGTATCAATTTCATGGATTACAATAATGTTATTAATCCCCTGGTGAGGACACTTTGCTTATTACCTTTTTTTTTTTTTTTTGCTACTACGAACAATACATTGATGATACGCTTTTACACGCATGGTTGTATATTTATCTGATAACTGTTTTCACCAGTTTTTGCTCTCACCTAAAGGGTGTGGAAGTGTCTTTTTGGCCATGCCCCCTGAGAACCCACACGCCATCATTTGTTAACTCTGCTGATGGATCTCAGTGTTTTAATTTGTATTTATTTAATTGCTGCTGAGGCGAACTCTTCCGTGTTCTGATTGGCCATTTATCGTCCACATCCTTGGCCAACCTCTCTTTTTCTTAGCATTTTTAAATGAAGGAAGCCCTGTGTTACTCCAAAGCAAGTAGCTTATATGTGAACAAACGGACTTTTCCAGTTGACCTACAGCATAGATAGGAGGCAGTTTTGTCCGCAGGAGACCTTCGGCAATGTCTGGAGACGTTTTTGTCACAACTGGAGGAGGGTGGTGCGGCCAGGGATGCTGCCAAACATCCTTCGGCTCACGGGGCGGCCCTCACGACAGGAAGACCTGGCTCCAGATTGTCTGCAGGGCCCCGGTGGAGGCCTGAGCCTCAGGACACATTTCCCCCCTAGGCTGAACAGAGGAGCTACCAGGAGCTGCGAGCCGACTTTATTATTTCCCTGCCCTTGCGTTCAGCCGCACTGGAGTGCTGCTGATTCAATTATCCTGGAATCCCTGGGGACCTGCTACTTCCTCGCAGGTCTCTCCCAGCCCAGTGCTGCCTCCAGGAATGGCATTATTACTTTGCCACGCTGTCCTTAGCACACTAACGTGATCCCGGAGCAGACACCCTCCTGGTGCGGAATGACCTGGAAGTTTACCAACAGCCCCCTCCCCCTCCCCACCATGACAGATCTGTTCTCCTGGTGTTTCTCCACCCCCCCACCCCCGCACCCCAGCAGCAGCTCTCTGCATGGAGTGACTCTGGTGGAGAGGGAGATGGGAAATGACTGCTATCAAAAGGTGCCACACAAGTATATAATAGTAATTTTTTTTAAAAAGGAGAGAAGCCAGTGGATTATGAGAGTCCTTTCCTACACAAGTGCTTTCCTGACTGCCCTTTGTCCCTGCATTGCATTCCAGGCCCTTCTTTGTGGATTTGTCTTGCATGGGGTGTTATCAGGCTGTGGGTACGGTTTTGGATGCTGCTATCCCTGCTCTTGCTCAGTCACGCATCTGCCAGCTTCCTCGTGCAGTCCGCTTTCACAGACATGAAGAGGAACCAGGGGTGCTGGCAGTGTCCTGGGAGCGGGGACAGCTCCTGTCCCAGCAGGACCTCATCGGTTATCTTGTATGTATAACTCGATTTGTGTCTGATGGTAAGAGCTGAACTGCTGGGTGTTCTAAAAACGAGAGGACAGCTTTTAATAAAGAAACAAAACAACTGGCTGGTTACAGCCAAAAGACAAAGCAGGGAATTAAATACTCGAACAGGGGTCCAGTTTTCTTATTTTTCAGATCTGCTTTACTGTAGACCCAGAGGGACCAGAACATACGACTGCTAGAAATGCATTGTTTATAAGTGGGCACTTGCAAAGTTGTTGATAGGGTAAATAGTCCCTTGGTCTTTGGACTTCTTTCTTTGTTTTTATTTAAATTCAATTAGCCAACATATAGTTGACTAATCATTAGTTTTGTGTTCCGTAATTCATCACATCACTTGCCCTCTTTAATGCCCATTACCCAGTTACCCCATCCCCCCACCCACTTCCGGACTTCCTTAATTCATTCATTTTTTATGCAAGGTAGAATAGGCCAGCTCTGGCTAGCTTGTATCCAGGTTGTCACAAAGTCAGAAGTGGTGTTGGCTAAATGAGAAAAGGTAGTGTTGATGCTCAGTGAAATTCTAGATTTCAGACTCAGTTGGCCACACCTCTTTATTACTAAGGGTGTGTGTGAGCATAACAACAGCAGTATGAGGTAGGTGAGGAGCCTCCTAATGGACAAGAGCACAGGCACGCGTGACCTCGAGTAAAGTCACCTCTTTTGGCTTTGGTCTCCTCGTTTGGCATGCTAAGGTCTCTCACAGATTTGGAAATACTGATTTCCGTGACCCGCTAGAGATGCCGCCACGTGCGAAAGCAAGACTGGAGCTTGTCCCTCCCAGCAGTTTGGTCCCGGACTGTGATCTTTGCAGGGGGAGCAGACAGCAGCCATCTGAAGCCCGTTTTCTTCAAACCAGGGCCTCCCCTTTCTCTCGATTTCAGCTGGGGCTAACCATTTTCTGCCTCTTCCTCTTCAGATTTTAAACAGACACTGTATTCTTCTCTGTGGGGACCAACTTATCATGGATTGCTGCTGCACACCTGTGAAAGCAGCTGTCGTGTTTTCCATCATAAAAACAGCTGCCTTTTGGCAGGGACGCACAGGGCTGTGCTATGTAGTCGTACCTTAACACGGTGCTAAATTATTCAGGTGCGCCTAACCTGAGACCCCCGGAGCATCCCGGAATTCCTAGGAAGGGCTTCTACAGTCATTCCCCAATGAAAGGTTTTCCTTTCATTTCTTTTGTGATTACAAGGCAGAAACCTTAAAAGGTAGGAAACTACATTTTAAAATGTAGGAAATGACAAAGAAATTGTGCCAAATCAGTCAGACTCCTAGGCCCCAAAGAAAACCATATCAATTTTGATGTAAATTTTGCCTACATTTTGTACATAAACGTGTATTTAATGTTAGTATGCAAATCAAGTAGAATCCTGTAGATATTATTTTAAAATAATCCCTATTAGGTTGATTTAAGCCAATTGTAGCTAATTAAGTTACAGAGCAGAAAAGTGCACAATTTGCTTGTCTCACCCGGCCTCTGAAATAAAGCCAGGGCTAGAGGTGAAACCCCTTCATGGTGGCACACAGTGGGACTGCATTTCTGCATCCCCTTTCCCTATCCCATTTCCACACGGTGGGGAAGGAAGTCTCCTTGTTCTTCACAAACAAATTCGAGGTAGTGCACCTTGGCCAGACTCAGCCTGCGCGAAGCATGCTGGGGACAAAGCCTGTCACAGCTGACTTCTACTTTCTTTTTATATTGTTAAGTAGGTTCTGTGCCTAGCGGGGAGCCCAACACAGGGCTCAGACTCACGACCCTGAGATCAAGACCTGAGCTGAGATCAAGAGTCGGACGCTTACCTAACTGAGCCACCCAGGCACCCCAGACTGCCCCTTTCTGGAGAACTGAGAGAAGGATGGGGGAAAGTCCGCTCCAAATCTCCTAAGCATGCCATTCAGAGTAGTGTGTAACTAGATACAGAATGAAGGGGAAAATATAATGAAAGTTTGGGAAGGACGCCTGGATCGTCTTACTGGACGTCCGGTGTAGAGGAAGGATGATCTGAGCTTAGGGAAGCCCACATGTCCCCCGAAGCCAACTTTGACAAGCGTCTGGTGACGCGATGGTTTCTGAGGGCACGAGAGACCTCCGTTGTTAAAGATATTCCCATGTGCTCCATGGAGCCCGCTGGTTGGCACTGTTTGGAGCGGGGATCTGCTGTGCCTCTCCTCCAGAGGCTCAGAGGTCTGGGGTCCCCCTCCCATGCAGAACTCGGTTTCTCCTGGGAGGTCTTCCACCTGGGCAGCATTTCGTGGTGTGTTCTAGCAGTTCATTCCTTGACATGCACACCCACCCTGTGCTTTGCCTGCAGCCTGCTCAGTGCCAGTGTGGAAGCCCGAGATAAATAGTCTTGCAGCAGCTTAGCAGTCGGCTGGGCTCATTTATTTGACACAAATAAGCTCATTGACCTGATTTAGCGCAGGGAGGAACTGTGGAGTTGAGTCAGATGTGGTCTCAAAGCTCTGTCTCTTGTCTGCAGCCTTTGCAGACCCCCAAGGACAGCTGCCTAGTTAAAGGATGCTCGATGCTCATAGGTGCCATTTCCAGGGCAGAGGGGGAGAGAGGATGGAGAGATGGAAGGAAGAGGGGTGGAGAGGAGAGGAGAACAAGGTGCCGGTAGCACAGACACAAACAGTTGCTCTCTGTGCCACTTGGTGGCACCAACTCCATAGGTTTTGTGTCTCAGTGTACTCCTCGCCAAGCGACTGTGGGACCTGTGCCCGCATGGACTCCCTCTCCCTAAAACAATGAAGCTCTTTCTGTCGATGGAGGACCATCTGCCGCCGAGGACATATCGGGGCTCTTTCCAGGGTCCTGTCCATTTCGTCGTGCACAGGACCCTGGGCAAGCAGCCCTTGGTCTCCCGCTGGTGTCATGCTCCCTTGTTCACAGGAGAAAGGGGACAGGTCTCTTAAGCGTCCTTATGCAGACACGGACAGCACTTGGGAAGCGCTCACAGTGTGCTGTTCTGCATCCGCCTCATCTTCTCAGGCAGGTGTTCTTTCTCGTCTCCATTTTATAGAGGAAGTCTCTGATGCACAGTTACATTTTACTCGAGGCTACACCGTGAGATGCTGGAGCTGCATGCCAAGTTCAGGTCTCCGGAAGGTGCACGGAGGCCTGTTGGGCAGCACTTGACCTTGGCACATTGTGATGACAGCAACCCTCTTCTAATCATTTCTGGTGCTAAAGGCCTCTTATTTAATCCTAACAACCACTCCTGTGAGGTAGGGAGGGAGGCCTGTTTACTCCCATTTTAAGGAAATGAACCCAAAGATTAAATACTGTGCATAGGGGCACGCTGTCCAGTTGATTTAAACCAAGATAGTGATTGAACCCAGATCTTTCTTGCTCTTGAACGTAGACTTTTAGCCCCTGTGATGTAGTAAATGCTGCACTGGGTCTAAGCCCCAAAGTGGATGCTGGGGAGGACTGCTTTGCGTTTGCTCTCAAATGTGTGCTTTGGCCTCAGAATTGGATCATTTTTGATTTAAGCAAAAATGTTTCACCTTTCCGCTGCTGGTCCCTGCAAGGAAGGGCTTTTGAAGAGTGTATTGGAAGGAGAGCACACCCTTTCAGCAGTAGTGAGAGGGCCTGGTCTTAATATCCACCAAGCAGAGTCCTTGTATTGGGCTGAATTGTGTCGCCTCCCCTCCCATAATTCATACTCAGAAATCCCTCAGTGTAACCATATTTGGAGAGAAGGCCTTCAAAGAGGTGATTAAGTGAAAATGAGGCCGTTAAGGTGGGTTCTAATCTAATAGGACTGGTGTCCTTATAAAAAGAGAGAGAAACCAGCGGTGCATCTACCAGCCAAGGAGAGAAAGGCCGCAGGAGGAGCCAAGCTCCGCCCACACCTTGATCCCAGACCTCTGGCCTCCCAAGCCATGAGAAAGTACATTTCTATTGTTTGAGCCCCCCAGTCTGTGGTGCTTTGTTTTGGTGACCCAAGCTGATTGAGCTAGCCCTTGAAGGAAGTGAGTGCTCCCTTAACAGGCGGAACCAAAGGGCAGCTCAGGGCAGGGGAGACCCGTCTGCACTGGAGTTCTGGCTGCTCGTGTCTCCTCCCTTCTGGGCTTGGATGCCCCTCTGGAGAGGGCCTGGATGCCCCTCTGGAGATGCCCCATCATGCACGAGGATCCTTCTAGCCGTGGCGTTCTGGGATGCTAGTCGGTGGTCTTCAGGACCGCAGACTAGTGGCTGAAGTCAGGGGTGTTGAACCAGAGGGGCATTTTGCTTGTGCTCACAAGTGTGTATATGGAGGCGCTCCCGGCATGCAGTGGAGGCCAGGGAGGTGGTCAGCATCCTACAGTGCACAGCACAGCCTCCCCCCACCCTGTGTCACCAGTGCCGCAGGGAGAAAGCCTGGGTCCAGCTTGTCACCCCTTGAGTGGTGCTGACACTGGATTGCCAGCCCCAGCTGTCCGTCCTGCAGGTATTTCCTTGGTGCCTGCTGAGTGCTGGGGAGACCACAGAACCGCAGGATGGCCTTCCGACGTGTGAAGTCGAATGGATCCTGAGCCTCTGGTTTGTGCACTGTAGTACCTGGGCATCCTTAGGGGTTGATTCACCCTTAGGACAAAGTGTCACTTTGGGTTTTTAAAGAAAATCTTTGATGCTTGAACTGCACAGGCATGTATTTATTCTTACGTCATTCACAGATCTACAGTTGTATAGCTTGTTTATTTTCTAAAAGGATTTGAGAAAATGTGGTTTATATACAATACTAATAACTAAAATAGAAATAAAATTAGGTCCAAATTAAAATAGAATGCAGACATGCAGTTGACCAACGCAGTTGATATAGTTGAGTTTCCTGGCAGCAAGGGTAAAAAGAGAAATAATCCCTCATGTTAATGCAAAGCGTTCATGGCATAAAGGCAGAGCATTTCCTCAGCGTGAAGTCTAAAATGAGATTTTTGTAGGGCTTGAGACAGAGGGTACTGATACTTAGATGTATTGTGTAGCAAGCATACCAAAAGCAGGCATTTTTGGATGTTGGGTAGAATGATGAATTAGAAATATTCTCTGCTTTCAGATAATATAGTCTGTTGTGAGAGACGGGCAATTATGTCACTATCTGCCATTCAGGATCATGAATGTGAGGATAGAGGAAGTGCTGTTCTGTGGGTGAGGCAGACAGGGCAGCCTTACAGAGTAAAAGGCCGTGTTTATAAATACGTACATTTTTTCTAATTTTGGTAATTTTTTTTCTTTTTCTTTTTAGAGAGAGCATGAGCGGGGAGGGAACGGGGAGAAGGGATGGGGCTGGGGGAGAAGGGGCGAGAGAGAATTTTAAGGGGGCTCCAGGCCCAGCAATGGAGCCTGACCGGGGGCTCGATCTCACGACCCTGAGTTGATGACCTGAGCCAAAAACAAGAGTCAGACGGTTAACCATCTGAGTCACCAGGCATCCCAAATCTGTGTGATTTTTTTCTAATTACAAAGTAATACACTGCATTATAGAAAATTAGAGCAGTATAAAAAAAAGAATAAAAGCTTTCACAATTCTTCCATCTATAGATAACCACTGTTCTTTGGTGTGTATCTGTTTTCCTACACACACACTTAATATGCTTAACAGAAAAGAAAATTGGGATGCTATTGTATTTTACTATTTTGTAGCCAAATGAATGGCCCTTGAATGGGGCTTTGAAGTATGAGTTGGAGATGACCAAGCAGAGAAAGTGGTGTGCGTGCCAGGCTGGCTGTGGAGTTAGGTAGCCAGGCTCCACGGGGATGGGTGAAACCCCACATTTCATTTCACAACCCCACAGGGTGTCATTCCCACAGTAACAAAGAATGTTGCCCCCCCCACCCCCGCCTCTGGGTTGTACAACCCAGCAGCCTTGGGTTTTGTTTTTTTTTCACTTACCAGTGTAATGGGAGTAGTTTTCTTTGTTAAGTCTACTACTTCATTGCTTTTTTGTAACAATTTTATCAGGACATAATTTACTTATCATACAATTCACCCCTTTAAAGTGTACAATTCAATTATTTTAGTATATTCACAGGTTATGCACCCGTCACAATTAATTTTAGACATTTTTATCACCCCCCCCAAAAAACCCATACCCATTAGTAGTAGTCACTCCTCATTCTTTCTCCCCCTATCCTCTTCCAACAATTCATCTGCCTTCTGTCTCTATGGCATGACCCATTCTAGAGGTTCCACATAGATAGAATCATGTGTATGCTGTCTTTTGTAACTAGCTTCTTTAGCTCAGTGTGTTTTCAGAGTTTACCGTGTTGTAGCATGTGTAACTTCATTCAATAATCATTATTGCTAAATAGTATTCCATTGTATAGAAAGACCATATTCGCCTGACAATTCTTCAGTTGATAGATGTTTGGGTTGTCTCCACTTTTTGGCCCTTAGGCATGAGGCTACTATGAACATTCATGTGTACGTTTCATGTGGACACACGTTTTCAGTTCCCTTGGCTGTATCCCTAGGACTGGAATTTCTGGGTCATTTGGGAGCTCTGTGTCTCACCTTTTGAGGAACACTACTGGATTGTTTCCCGAGGGAGTTGTACCAGTTTGCATTCCCACCAGCAGTGTACTGGATTCAATTTCTCCATATCCTCTCCAGCACTTGGTATTGTTCATGCCATTGATTATAGCCATCCAGTGGTTGTAAAATGGTATCCCACTGTGGTTCTGACTTGCACATCCCTGGTGGCTAATGACGCTTATCATCTTTGGAAAGGTGTGTGTCTTCACCCTTCCATCTTTAAATTGGGTTGTCTTTTTATTATTGATAGAGTTCTTTATATATTTTTGATGTTAAGTCCCTTCTCAGTATATGATTTCCAGATATTTTTCCTGCTCTGTGGCTTGTCATTTCACTCTCTTGATGGTGTTCTTTGAAGCATAAAAGTTTAATTTTGATGAAGTTCAATTTAACTTTTATTGCTTGTGCTTTTGGTGTCATTCTTATCTAATACCACTTGATTTTTAATGCATGATCATACTCCTTGGAATGGATGTAGCATAAGGGGATAATTATTTGATTCTCATTTGCATAAAGTCATGTGTTTTAAATGCCCCCCCAAAGTCTGTACTCTCTGGATGGCTGCAGTTAGACCACAGACCACATTTTGTCCCATCCTGTAGCCTTTATAAACACTTCATTGTTCCACATGCTGTTTTTCTCCTCCACGAACGGGTCCGGCTGCGCTCAGACCATCGGCAAGGAGCACAATTCTCCAAGGGGCACAGCTTCAGGTGTCCCGTCCTCAGGTCATTGCTAAAGGTTGCACTAAGGCACCCTTGCAGGACCACATCGCCATCTGCTGGCACAGATGGGCAAGTGCAATGCCAGGACTGGGAAGATGCCTCTTAACCGCAGTTGGTCAAGGACCACCGGCTAATTCTTTTTTCCACACAGGCCTGCCTACTGCTGTTGCTTTGAAGGGCTTCCCGCCTTGCAAGGTAGTGTTTAAATATTAAACCCCTTGATAAAACGGAATCTGTTTTTACAAGGCAAGGAAGCTTGTGCAGTTCTTGTTCCATGGGCATTGCTTGGTGTGTGAAAAACATCAAGTAGGAAGCAGTACTGTACCTCAGGTGAGGAAAGGGAGATGACTAGGAACCATTTTTGTACCATAAGGGTAACGTTATCTTTGTGTTTGTTGAGTCTCCTACGCTCCAGAATCCTCTTAGTGTGTCGTGATACCTGCTTCTGCCAGCTCTTCCAGGTCTCTTGCCCCCACTTTGAAGATTAGAACAATGAGGCCCTGTAAAGAAAAAGAGCTGACCTTTGTTTTCTAGAACAGCATGGGCAACAATCTGATTTTTTAAAATGAATGATAACGGCGCACCTGGGTGGCTCAGTCGGTTGAGTGTCTGACTCTCGATTTTCAGCTCAGGTCATGATCTCACAGTCATGAGCTCCAGCCCCACATCAGACTCGACGCTGGGCATAGAGTCCCCATACTCGTTTAAGATTCTCTCTTCTTCTCCCCGCCCCCCCCCAAAGTAAATAAATAAATAAATGAATAAAATGAATTGTACAACGGCCAGGGCATGAAATCATTTCTACCTAGTATAATGTCGTATACTCTATTTAAATAAGTATTTATTGAACGAATGGAGAAAAAAGCTTCTGCATCCCAACTTCTGACCACTTTTCACCACACCTAGCTGCTTCTCCTGTCCTAAATGCCGCAGTTATTTTAATAAATATGTATAATGTTGTTCAGTGAGAGGATACATGTTTATCATTTATCTTTCAGCCTTTTAAAAGGGGGGAGATAAAAATGTGATTTATAAAAAAAAATGTGCAGAGAAGCCTGCACACACATATTCATATCAGCACTATTCACAATAGCCAAGGGGAAACAACCCAAACACTCAGTAGATGAATGGATTCAGTAGATGAATGGATTCAGTAGATGAATGGATTCAGTAGATGAATGGATTCAGTAGATGAATGGATAAACAGAATACAGTCTAGCCCCCAATGGAATACTGTTCAGCCCCCAAAAGGAATGAAGCACCAACACATGCTACAACATGGATGAACCTCGAGAACACTATGCTAAGGGAAGGAAGCTAGCCACAAGAAGGCCATATATTGTATGATTTCATTTATATGACATGCCCAGAGGAAACCAATCTGTAGAGTCAGAAGGCAGGTTAGTGGTAACCAGGGGCTGGAGGGAAGGGGGAAGATGAGGAGTGACTAAGGGTTATGGGGTTTCTTTGTGGTGATGACAATATTGTCAAGTTGATTGTGGGAACAGTTGCACAACTCTGAATCCACTCAGAATACACTTGAAATGGGTTTGCATTTTATAACCTATTATGTCCCAATAAAGCTGTTTTTAAAATGTGCACAATAAAGCTTAGTGTGGGCTAGTGCATGAGGAGGTTAGGGGACTGTTTGTACTGGGGACCCTCACGGAGGAAGAGGAACCCAGTCTGGGGAACTGGGCTCACCAGGTAGACCGAGCCTCAAACCCCAGTCCTGCCCCTGTCTAGTAGCATCATTCTGTGCTAATAGTCCCTCTGAAGCTTCCTTCTTTGCCAAAGAAACATGGTAATATCTTCTTCACAGTTTTTTGGGGGGGGGGTGCGGGGAGGGCAGTGTAGCTGAGTGGATTCAAAATGTGAAATGAGGGGTTTGGACTGAACTGGAAGCTTGGTCCACTGCAGGAATCTGTGGTTTCCTCATTTAGGCATACCTTCCTACATTATGTGTCCACCAGAGTCCATTCTGTTCTACCCTGCAAGATGTTGATCCTGCAGAGGATGAATCTGTGGGTTTGTGAGCCATGTGCATCATCCTCTATCTTATTTTGAAATGATGGGGCACTTCTGGTCGCTACAGGCTGTCCCCAGCCCACCTTCACCAACTCATTCTGCAAGGGATTGATTTGCAGTGTGGCCTCCTAACAAGGGTGATGCTGGGAATGTGGCAAGCATCAGAGTTTTTCCAACACTCTCTTGAAACAACTTTGTCCTGGATGAAAAAGGACCCTTCAGGCTACTCCACATAAACAGCGCATTGCGGGGATAGAGGCAAATGTGCCACCAAGGTGGGGAGAAAAATGTAAGACGGCATCTAGAAACATCTCTGCCATCCCCAAAGGAACAAGTCACAGTGGTCCTGCCCTCAGACACCTCAGAGCCCAGATGAAGTTGATCCTGTTGGTGATTATTGTGCTCCCTGCATTTGGAAGAGGCCTCCCCCAGTGGGAGATGCCCAATAGAAGGGAATGAATTCTCAGCATGGAATTTTCAGACTGGGTGGTGGGGGCTGGGGAGGGAGAAAGGTTTAGGATAAATTGCGGAAGGAGGACTCATCCTGCTCTTCTTATGAAAAGGGAATAAAAAGGGAGAAAGATCCTGTTGAGTTTGACATTTCCAAATTCTCAGTTTTACAATGGGAAGTAAATTCAGATTACCTTTTTAAAAAATAAAAAACCTTCATTTGGGGTCTAATCCTAATAACTGTAATGAGGTTATGGGAAAGGAACCAGGAATGGGGAAGTGGGTTTCAGAAACAGTCTCTACATCTCCTCTTCCACATGGTCCCTCAAACCATGATGCAGTGGCGTTAGGCCTGATGTGACTTAAAATGAAGGTAGTTTGCACTTTTGCTCGGGCTTTCGCCCACCGTTTGCTGACAACATGTCGTGGCTGAACACTTCCCTTGATTCTGCTGTGAAGTATGGAGAAGGTTTTCTTTCCCATGTGTGTTTGCTGGTTCTTGTGTTTTGGCTTAGAGTGCTGAGTCATGGAAACCTTGTTGATGGCATAAACACCTGGAGATGGACAGATGCCCCACCATGGTTGGAAGATCATGGTTCAACAGATGTGAATAGATGGTAAAGTACAGTGGTTAGCAAACTTCTTCTGTAAAGGTCCACATAGTAAATATTTGCAGCTTTGAGGGTTGTATGATCTCTGTTGTAACTGCTTAAACTCTGCTGTTGCAGCAGGTGGTATGTACACCAATGAACATGGCTGTGTTGCAATAAAACTTTATTTACAGAGATAGCTTGAGGGCCGGATTCAGCCTGTGGGGCAGAAGTTGCCGACCTCTGGCTTAGCGGACCACCTTAATTGCTCCAACTCCTTTCTTAGTGGTATCCCTTATTTTAGAGATAAGGTGCTAGAAAAACTGGACTGTCTTCCTCAGAGCTCCTGGAAATGTTAAAATCAAAAAGGCCACCTTCAGAGAGAAGGACTTCAACCAAGTGGGAGCAACAGGGATTTGGAATTTTAAACCTACAGCAGATGCTGAGAAATGAAGATTCTACTGTCTTCCCATTGTCCCTCAACGGAAGGCTGGGTGTTTTAATCAGCTAATGTTGGCAAATTGCTTTGAAGAAAATCGTAAAATGTTTCGTGCTACAAGTGCCAAGAACCCTAATCAGCTTTCCTTAAAGATACCACCTGGAAATGTGATGTTTTGTTGCTCGAGGTCCAAGCCGGCAAGAATAACCTGCAGATCAAAAACCGGTTTTTAAGCAAAACATAAGCGAATATAAATGGGTCTCTGCATCGACGTCACATTTTCTTCCTTCTGCCTAATCTGGTTCCTAGCAGCTGGGATATTAAACCCCGTAAGTGGAGGGTGTTTGTGTGTGTGTGTGTGTGTGTGTGTGTATTTTCCAAGAGAGCTCAGTGGCAACGGGGACGTGAGACGAATTAACCCATCTGTGTGTTGCTGCCGACATTGCCTTTTGGATTTTTGGCTTGTGCCCCAGAGGCCATGCCCTGGCGTGTCCAGGTTACAGACAGGAGGCGGTTGGCAGTCACTCAGTCATAGAGCAGGGCTGGCTCTCAGGAACCCCAGTGCAGGAGAGATGTGTGCACGCTCCGCCGCTCTTAACAGCTGCGTAATGAATGCGCTTTCCAGCATCCCTGTTTCGTGCGGTGGCAGCGGCTACAGCAGCAGCATCTGATCTGTGTCACCGTCAGAAGCAAGTGAGATGTAGTTAATACGGACCTTAGCCACCGACGTGCATTGATTTGGAATCTCCGGGCTCTGAAGAAGTCCCTGCTAAACTGGTTGGGCCGGCCTGGGTTAGAGGAGGTGGCAGGCGGTGAGGGTGGGGTTTCGGACAGGGGTCCTCCGCCTCAGCACTGTTCGCTTTCGGGCCCGGATGAGTCTGTGAACATGTGTTGTGCGAGAGGGGGCTGTCCGGTGCCTTGTAGGGTGCTGACCAGCATCCCTGGCCTCCACCATTAGATGCCAGTAGCAGCCCTCATTCCCAGTGGTGATGACCAAAAACTGTTTCCAGACGTGGCCCGATGTCCCCCCCGAGGGGACAGCCGCCCCTCATTGAGAAGCGTTGAGTTAGGGGGAGGGCTAGGAGTCCTGTTTTTCAGGGAGACCCTTGGAACAGACACGTGACAGCAGGTGGGCTCCAGGCTTCACTCCTGACTCTTCCCTGTGTCTCACACCCTCATCTCATCTACTAGCAAACCCCAAAGGCAGCCCTACCTTGACCACATGTTGTGAACTGACCACTTTTTGCTGTCCAGCCTCTCCTGCTCTCATTCAAGCCCCCGCATCTTGTCCAGACACACTGCACGTCTAGCCTACCAATGGCCCCCTGCTCCCCTTTACCCCCCCCACAGACCGTTCTCCACCCAGCGGTCAGAGGGAGCCGTGGGAAGGGTCAGTGAGAGACCTCCCGGTCCCGCCGGGACCCCCGGGCTCCATGGCACTTATGTGGGAATCCTCCTTCTCCCTGGCGGTGCGCCCCACGTACATATGCCTCTCCCACCTCTGCACCTGTCCCCTCTGCCCACGGACGTCCTTCACTCCCCCAGTCTCTGCTCAGAAGTCCCTCTCCAGAGGGCTGCCCTGACCCCAGCTTGAAGAGCACGCCTCTGTCTTTTCGGGGCCAGGGGTCCTCAGCCTCGGCACTAGTGACATTTGGGGCGGGACGACTCTTTGCAGTGGGGGGCCTTGTAGGATGTGGAGCAGTACCCCCGGGCTCTCCCCACCCACCCGCCTGCAACAACGAAAAATGTCTCCAGACATTGCCAGTAGCCCCTGAGGGGCGACATCGCCCTGGCTGAGAACCACTGCCTTCCTCCTCCTCCTGCTTAATTTTCTTCACAGGACTCTCTGATAGGACATCCAGTCTGTTTGTCTTCTTCATGGGAAGGCAAGCTTTATGAAGAAAGCAGAGACTTCGGTTTGTCCCCTGGTGTCCTTCCAGGGCACAGAGTAGTGCTTGGTGCGCAGTAGATGCTTAATAAGTGTGTCGAATATTATGAAATTCGTACTTCTAAATGACCAGTGGGGTGATGGGGTCATGGATTTGGGGCAGAACTGGGCCTACGGAGTGTGTTTTGTGGTCCTAGACATGGAAATTTTGTGCCCTGGAAAGGGAAGCTCCAGGGCACATCTCTGAAGTGCTTACCAGGCAAGTGAGAGGCAAAGTCAGGAAGCTGTTTCTTGTGGGTGCCCAGGTGAGCCTGCAGAGCACACTTGGGGAGACACGAGGCTCTGGTAAGAGGGAACTGCCCCTGGGCTGCAAGCCTTTGCAGACTGAAGGGCTCAGGTGGTCTGGAGATCCAGAGAACATTCTAACTTCCATTTGTGGGTGCTTTGGGGATTTCCTTTGTGGCTGCAGGTAGCACCTAGAGCTTGACCGATGAAGATGAGTTCCTCCCTCCATTCCCCTCTTCCACGTCACTAAGACTTCTGGAGGGACAGCTGGGACGGAGTGTGCTGAGTCCCAGGAACACAGGCGCGCACCAGTGCCCGGGGCTGGGCACACTTGCCTCTTCTCTCTCCATCGGGTCCCACACCGTGCTGCTCTTGTAGACCCTGGCGTTTGCACGTTATCTCCCCACCCTCTCTCCCCAGCAGAGGTGGAGTACTGTAAAGCGTCAGGATCCAGAGAAATTGGACTTCAGACAGGTTCCTCCCCTTGTGGTGTGACTTTGGGCAGAGTGACTTTTCTAAAACTCAGTTTGCTGATCTGTACAATGGGGATAATACCTAGCTTTCTGGTTCCTTGTGAAGATTCAGTGAGGTGAGCAGCACTCCTCACCTGGCCTGGCCGATGTCCATGTTCATGAGGACAGATTATCCCCCCTTATCCAGGCTCCCATTTGGACGGCTCAGCCCCTGGCCTGGCTCACCTGCCTCTCCTCCCTTTGCTCCTGCTGCCTTGCTGTGTCAGGCGTCCCGGTCCCGAGGATCACCCCCTCTCCCTCCCTTCCCAGCATGCACATCTCATCACTGTGATTACACCGTATTAGCCACCGTGATTGTTCCATGCCTTGGCACCTCATTACTGAAATAAAGTTAGCATTAATGGGAGTCCTGCAGCTAATCCCTCTGCTCACCTCTCCTGAAAATGCATTCCGGTGATTAGCAGGAGAGACACATGCATATATTCATTTTTAAAACTGTTCCCTCCTCCCCCTCTCCCTGCGTGTCTACTCACAGTCACTGCCGAGATGGAGGCCAGGGGGCCTTTTAGCTGCCAACAGGCAGAAGAGGTGGTGAAATCGTCCTACACTGGGGCAGGGTCGGGCTCTGGGAGCAGCCAACTTTCCCCCCTAGAAAAAGGAACGTATCCGTTTCCTTTGGGTGGGTGCAGTTAAAAACAAAACCAACCCATAAAACAAAAGGCCGGGGAGCAAAGGCCGAGCAGGGGGGTGTGGCCCAGCCTCGCCGCCTTCCAGCCCTGAGACCTTGGTGAAATGGCTTTAACCTTCCCGATGAGCAGTTTCCTCCACTGGTGAAGGATTATGCAGGGCGAGAGCCCATCGCAGCCTCCAGTGCGTCGGCGGTTCACTCCCCTCCCCTGGGCTAGGGAGCCAGAGGTCAGGTGTGTCCCC
>LNAC01000016.1:1847399-1876685 GCA_002007465.1 Ailurus styani | reverse complement strand
CCCCCCCCCCCCCGTCTCCTCCTGGCCCCCAGCGCTGGGACAGCCTGTTCCCTTCCCCACTCAGGCGACGCCAGCGCCGTCGTCCCACACCAGGCACCGTGAAGGTTGATTGCTCAGAGGTGTAGTGTCATTCATAAGGACTCAGGTGAAACACTCCACCGGCCCCCCCGGGGAGTCAGCACGCCTGCAGACAATCAGATGATCTGTCCCCATAGGGCTCAGGCGCTGGCTCTCAGGTCCACTCACCTTCCATGCATCCCCTCTGCCCTGATGAAGGGGCGGGGGGCTGGACGGCCCTCGTGCAGCTACCTCTGGGCAGCCAAGAAAAGGGAGCAGAACAGCAGAGGGAGGTGTGGGGCCGTAATGAGATTCACAGGCGCCCTTCCTCACCCTGCGTGTCAAGGAGACATTTTCAAAAAGGCTTGACACAGCATCCTCACAGAGCCCTTTGCCAGAATGCAAGGTGGAGGCCCCCGGAGTACTTTAAGCCGGCTTCTGTTAACAGAGCAGCCCGTGTGCATATTATAATCACACGGCTCCAATTCCCCGTTAAGCAGCTGTTCCCACAAAGAGGGACAACAGCCCAGCCCCACCCCTTCGAGGGCTGATTTCAGTCCTGTCTTTGCCGGTGCCAATTCTTTGATCAGTTTTCACGTAGGATCTGGAGGGCATGTTACAAAGTGCTTTGGGCTGGCTGCCAGCAGGCACCTCACTGGAGCATGACAACAGCCCAGAAGTGTCAGCGCCGGGAGAGAGGCAGCGCGCACAGGATGCCTTTTAAAAAATAATTATATTTGAATTTTAAAAGCAATCTTCATATATGTTCGTAGAGTCATTTATATGGAAAACTATGCTGGTTCCTCTACCCTTTTAATATTTGATGTTACGTCAGCTTCCTTCACGGCTGGGATAAGCGTTCTGTGGCACCGTGGGGAGTTTTCGGACTCCCGAGTTAGGCAGGGGCCCAGAGAGGGCCGGTTCCTGTCATTTCTTTCTCCTTCCTCACCAACCCCCCCAACCTCAGCCACATACTCTGCTTTAAACTGACTGGAGAGGATGTGAGGGGGCAACGGGGCGGGGGCGTCGAAAATTAATCCGGTGTGGTGGTGGTTGTGTGTTTTTATTTAATTTTTATTTTTTATTGTAAAATGTACTTAACATAAAATTTACCCTTTTAGCCATTTGTAAGCGTACGCTGGCATTCAGTCCATTCAGGACATTATGCAGCCGTCACCGCCATCCATCTCCAGAACCTTCATCTTCCCAAACTGACACTCTGACCCCATGAAACATGGACTCCCGTTGCCCCCTCCCCCAGCCCTAGGCACTCACCCTTCCACTCTCAGCTTCTGTGGACTCGATGACTCCGGCACCTCATACAATTGGAATCATACAGTATTTGTCCTTCAGTGTGTGATTTCTTTCACTTAGCATCGTGTCCTCAAGATGCACGCCCGCTGGAGCCTGTGTCAGAACGTCCTTCCTTTGTAAGGCTGAATAGTATTCTGTCATGTGTGTATGCCATGCCCTGTTCATCCGGACATCTGTCTGTGGACATCTACCATGCATTGACTCTTACAGGTTGCTTGTCAACTGTGTTAGGTGTCGACCTATGTACAGACGTTTAATTCTCACCAGTGTTATCTGATGGTTGAGAAAAGGAAGCCTGCAGAGATGAGGAAACTCATGTGGCTTAACGTGCTATTCATTAGTGGAACTGAGATAGGGCTTTAGGGCTGTCTGACTCTAACACGATTGTTCTCGAATGTTGGTGAGTTCCAGGATTGCTCAGGAAATCTGTTAAAAATGAAGATTCCTGGGTCCTGTCTTGAGCTGTTTTGGGTCAGAAGGTCTGGAGCAGGATTCAGGAATTTGTATCTTAACAAGCACCCTACTCTGAAGAGGTTACCCCAAGCACCAGGGCTTGCTCAGTATGTCCTAAAATCTAGTGTTTTGACTACTATGCTATTCACCCTCGTTCCTGAGGGAATTGGAGACTGCTTCCCCCCAAAACATTTCAAGGTAAGAGAAATGGGAGTTTTCCAGATAGATGGGAGTTGGGAGAGACATAAGCATGGATCCATAAAGAGTGCAGGCACAGAACGTGTGTGTTTGGGGGCCATGCAGTTTGGGCTGTATGTTCAGCTCTGAGCTTCTTAGCAGCCAAAGCAAAGAGTGAAATAGGATAGCCACCTCATAACAGAAAACAGGCCACCAGAAGCACAGCTGTCGCGTGCATTTTGGTCTGAGGACTCCTCATTGAGAAGACCCTGTTCAGCAATGGAAAAGAGCCACAGACATCCCTGAGTCCATATGATAGGACCATCACGGAGCTGTTGCTTGAGGGCGAGCCAGGGTGCAATACCGACGAGCAATTAAGTAAAAACAGACTTGGAGGGGGCCCTGGCTGCCTCAGTGGAGTGTACCACTCTTGGTCTCAGGGTCGTGAGTTCGAGCCCCATGTTGGGCATGGAGATTACTTAAACCCAGCAGACATGGAGAAAATCCTGCCGTTTCTAGCCCGCTTTTCTGCAAGGGTGTAGCAGAGTTCAGTGTGTTCTGAAATGGGTCCTCTGGCTCCTCGTCAGCTTGCAGGCCAGCCTCAGCGGCTCCCTTCTTTCTGGTTCCTCTCCTGAGCCTGCGGGCCTCCCCGCCCCGAAAAGAAGAGCCCAGCGGGGGCCTCTGCCTTAATGACTAGGATGCTTGTCTTTAAAGTTTGCAAAGCCCTCGGCCTCCAACCAGTGGCCACTTTGGCCCTTCTTCCTTCGGCATGCAAGAAAAGCTGCTGTCTGCTTGAGTGAGTTCTGCTATAAATCAAAGTGTCACCACTTAGCCAGTAGAAGTGATTTAATTAATCCGCTGTGTTGTCCCCTGAGCATCACTCCACCTGACTGCTAATCAACTTCCATCAGCAGGAGGAAAATACAGGCCCCCTTTTTCTGAACCGCATTGCATGAGATGAAGGAGGAGAAGGAGGGGGAGAAAAAGTTAATTGCAACAGGGGAGCTCAAACTGTCACAAGAAAAAAAGTCTCCTGTCTGGCGTCTGCCTCTTTATACACTGCTGTCCTCGTCTCGGGTGAGCTACAGGAGAGGACCGCATTTTAGTGACATTAATATAGACATTATCTATTGTCCATATCTATTTATCAGAAATAATATCTTGCCTGGAAACCCATGACAGCTGGCATATTGCAAAGAGGAACCAGTCTTTTGTCATGCACCCAGTATTTAGACCTTTAAAACACACACCACACACAGAAAACCTTCATTGATAATCAGATAAGACTGAAAGTTTATGTATCTCTCTCTTGGGCATGGGAACGTTTTTGACAAATGACCACCCCAATTTCTGTCACATGCAGGCAACATAAATGCAAGCCAGTGCTCTGCAATATAATTAGGCAGATTCGTTAATGCTATCGTGCTTTGAAGGTGAAACGAGCTATTGTAATGAGAATTCCAAGTCCACGATACAGGATACTCTAGAGCGTCTTTAAGAGCCTCAGATTTCCTTGAAATCTCATCATGAATGGTAGCTAGCTTGACTCCATTTTACAGATAGAAGAAAGTGAGGCAAACAAGGGTCAGGGAAATCTCCAGAAAGATGCAGAGTGTTCAGAGTGTTCCAGAGGTGGGATCCATCCCACGTTAGGGGGAGAGGAGGGTGCCCAAGATTCTGTTTTAAAGCGTGGGCTTATCTGGAATTGGATTCTTTTCTGATTACTGAGCACTTATTCTATAAAAAGAAATTTATAGAAAGTCTCTTCAGAAGGTTAAAGACCAGAAAATCTTTTATCTGATCCAAAAAATGACATCTTGCATCAATTATACATAAACTTTGGTTTTTCCCCACCAGAGAAAGGCCCCCCCCACCCCGCCCCAAGCAAACACGGAGTGCCTGCCCTGCTTACGTGGGTGAGTCATTCTGTCTTTAAAGAGGGGTGGGGGCCGTGTGTGCTTGCCCAGAACACTGTGTTGCTGCACAGCCGTGCTTGGCATCAGAGCTTCTGCTACATTAAAGCGGTTAGATTCATAGTTTTAAAGGAGGGAGGGCCCTGAGATCTAGTTCTGCTAACTCTGAGAACCCAGGGCATATAAGGACTTCCCTGGCACATTCACACGTAGCCTCTTTATGTGCACCACTGGGCCCCGGCCACCCTAGAATTCCGCATGGGCGACGAGGTGAATGACAGAGTGCCTCTCGGTTATTATAAAGTTGAAATCTGATTCATATGGATATCTAGGGCAGCTTGAGAGGGAAAGAGCTGTCCTGAGAGGCGGAGGGGATGGGGGGGGGGTTGGCGGGTAGGGGGGTGTGTGCGCGCGCGCGTGCGTGCGCTCCGTCCAACACTAGGGGGCAGCACCGCCTCCTCCCTCTTGCCTTCGGATGCTGCTTCTCTAGGAACAGCTTTCCTCCACCCTGAAGCAAGCGAGGGAGCTTTCTTCTTAGCACTGCCTGGGCAGAGGAGCCAGGGAGCAGCCAGAGTCCCTCCTCCCTGCAGAGGGTGAGGCCTTGCTCTCTCTGCTGCTGGGGGTAGTGCTGACCAGGCTGGGTTTGGGACCCAGATAGAGCTGGCTGGAATTCTGACTGCCGCTGCCTGCGCATCTGTGCGTGCGTCCAACTCTGGACTCAGTTTCCTCATCTGCAAAATGGGAACACCTGTCTCTGAGTATGGACACTGGGCTGAAACAAGATCATATATACAAAAGCCCCCAGCACAGTAGTAGGCACCCAGGGAGCTACTAAAGTCAATTCAGCTTTTCCTTCTTGTCCAGCGCTTTCCCTTTCCTACTTCGTCCCTCCTCCCCCACCCCCATTCTTCCGCTGTCTGACAGTGGGAACCCAGATCCAGCCGTGCCTGCCTCCCACCCTCCCTCCCTCCGCAGGTGGAGCCAGCGGGCTGGGGAGGGTGCCCGTCCCCGAGGCTCAGGGCCCTGGGACCCCTCCCTCCCACCCACTGGGCTGTTGGAGACCCAGCGAAGCGAAGCGCTGCTCCCACGTGGACCTCTCCTTTCAAGGGTTTCCCCCGACGGCCATCAGACCACACTCCAGGCATGTGGGGCCAGCCAGGGGGCCCTTTATCGTCGGTTTGTTTATTTTTATACCCAATTTGGAAACATCTGTTCTGACATTTTCCGGGGTGGCAGACAGGAAGAGAACAAGGTCGATGTTTCTCAGGTGCTGGTGCCTTCACGCATCGGTAATTGGAAAGCAAAATGGTTCCTTTTGCCTCTCCATTTCATCGTAAACATTTCATGTGAAAGAGAAGGCAGCCTTATTGTGCCCAGGGGTTACATTGTATGCAAACAGGTTCGCATTAAAGGGAAGTCTCCTAAGTGAGAAATGGCACAGCACTATGAAATTCATGGCAAAGGTCTGTGTGACTTTCTTTTAGACAGAAGACTAGCCACTGGGAGCTGGGAGTCCACTGCAGCCCTCATCTGCTTCCTTGAATTAGAAGCCTATTTTCTTTTTCTCAGTTATGCCCCTTCTCTACATGAACATGATAAAGTTCTTGCCCAGAGGTTCACTGAGGGTAGGTGAGCAAGTGTATGTGTTCAGAACCATTTACTGAGCACCTACTCTGCCCAGATCTGCACTAAGTAATAATGAAGACACCACCCAAGCCTTCATGTAGCCTAATTATAATACAAAGCAGTATGTGCCACCAGGGGCAAGGGAATTAAGACTCTGGGAATGCAAAGAGGGAGTGAGAAAGCCTTCAGGGGGTGTTTGCCAAGCAGAAAAGGAGGAAGGAGATTAAGGAATGAAAGGAAAAGCTTCTACCTAAACCGAAAGAGGTGACAAAAAGGTTGCTGGAGCCATCAAACAGCATCATTGGATGATTATATGCTGAATTACATACGGGACAGTATCCTCACTGCTCTAACGTACATCATCTTGAATCCTCCAACATCCTAAAAGGACTAAGTGGTATCATCCTTGCTCTTCAGGTGCTGTTGGGAGAGACCGCATTGCTTGGCCAAGGTCCAGGCTAACAAGTGGCGAACTTAGATTTCCCCCCAGGTCCGCCTGTCTCCTCCCTACCCCCCCCCCCATTCTCCCAGCGGCACACTGCTTGGTGTGACCCTGACTTACTGGATGAAGCTGCAGAAGGTGTGAGGGGACGGACTGCAAAGGACTTGGCATGCTGTGTTGTGGAGTTTGGACCTTTTTCCTGTAGGCGGTGGGAAACCAGCAGAGGTTTGTAAGTGGCTATTGATTCCATTACCGATGGGAGATGAATCAGAAATACCCAGTGCCGTCCTGCAGCCCAGACCCACAGCTGCTTATGCCATTCAGGTGCTGCTCACCCCGCTCTGGCCTGGCCTCCAGTGTGGCGGCTGCTTGAGCCTCGCACGGGAGGTGGGAAGGAAGCCTTTTTCTTCCCCCTATCTTTTGTAGCTCACGTAGGCTTTTTCTTTTTTTGCTATAAAGCTCACACAGGCATATGTGGAAAAAGCGTAAACAAAAGTTAGTGGCATGAGAAAAGGAATGAAAGTCAAAGTCTTCTAACTCCTCACTCCCAGGTGTAACCACTGGTAACCATTTCTTGTACAGCTTTCCTGAAATGTTGTGTTTTTTTATGTATACGTAAAATGATTCAACATTCAGAAGGTCTTTTCTCTCTCCCACTGCTATGCCCAGCCTCTCTCTTATGTTGCAAAGTCACCATTTCCTTGTGTTTAGGCGGAGATTGGTGATGCACATGCAGACGGATACTGGAACCTATTTCTCTTTTCTCTTGAAGAACGAAAGCATGCTATCTGCACCGTTCCACTTCTTGCTCTTTTACTTCTTGATGGTAATTTTTAAAAGCCCAGTATTTAGATAGCATAGGTACCACGAAGAATTCTCCGTGTTTTCTGGGCGTTGTTCCATTGGATGTTGTGACAGGGGCACTGTCACAATCTCGATTCTCTGGGGAGGAAACTGAGGCACAAAGAGGTTGAGTAGCTTACCTAAGGTCATTCAGTGAGTGAGTTATGATTGACCTGGGGCTGGATCTTGAATAAGGCAGGAGAGGAGATGCCACTGGGAGTCAGGGCTAGTCTGACGATGTTCTGGGTACTGCTTGGTTTTGTTTGTTTGTCGTTTCATTTGCATTCACTGGAGATCTTTCCAGATCAGCACATACAGACTTCTTTCTTCTCTTACGTGGCTGAAGAGTACTTAAGTTTAGTTGCTTCATCATTTGCCTATGGGTGGTATTTGGTTGTGTCTTATCTCCTACAAATGCTACTGCAGGTGAAGCATCCTTGTGTGTACTTGTGGAGTGCCTGAGCAAACGTCTCTGTAGAACAAATGACTAGAAGTGATCTTGCTCGTCCCCAGGCATGCATCCTTTAACATTTCACTAGATAGCGCTAAATTGGACTCCCTAATCGCTGTACCAGTTTGCCCTCCCCAAGAATGCGTGAGAGTACTGATTCCACATCCTCACCCATCCTGGGCATCATCAACCTGTTTAATCTTTGCCAATCTGACTGCTGTAAAACTGGCTCATTTTAATTCACATGCATTACAAGCGCATTTTTTCCATGTGTTTATTGGCCACTTACATTTCTTTTATGAACTGGTTTCCGTGTCCTTTGTACATTTTGTGTTTTGGTTTTGTCTTTTTTATAGAGATATATAAGAGCTCTTTGAATACTAAAGAAATGCGTTACAAATATTTTTCAGGTTTATTGTTTGCATTTGTAATTTTTTTTCACCATATAGGAGATTTTAATTTCTCTGTAGTTAGATATATTAGTCTTTTCTTTATGGCTTTGGGTTTTGTGTTTGCCTTTTCCTCTCCATGATTATATATATTTTTAATGACCAATTTTTTTCTCCCTAGCCTTTTTATGGCTTTAATTTTTAAATTGAACATTAATCCGTTTAGAATTTATTTTTCGTGTAAGGAATGATAGAGGGGTCCGGCTTAATTTTTTGGCTTTGAAGGGAACCTGTTAAGACTTCAGGCTTCACAGGGCTGGGGCAGCCACTTAGCAGGAGCCTAGGCACTGGTAGGGAGTGCTCTCAAAGGGAGGGCCAGTGCAGCAGCTGCCTACAGCCTTGGCTGCCAGGGGCTGCCAGGACCCAGAGCTGCCAGGCTGGGGCACTGGGAGACATGGGGGTGAGCCAAGCACAGAGCTCCTATCACCAGAAGGAGAGAGGCATATGCGACCCGTCTCCATATTGCATTGCTTCTTCTGGGCCCCAGCATGTTTGCTAACTGGCCTGTCGTACGGAATGAACTATTTCCCCCCCTTACTATGCTGCTGCTTGGGTGCCTGTGACTCTAGGACCTTGAGCTCATCCCTTCACCTTTCTGAGCCACACTGTCCCCATCTGTGGCCACAATACCTACCTCCATGAGCTGTTTCAAGAGGTTTCTAGAGTAAATGGAAAAGTGAGTATGATTGCACTTGATGAACCCCACAGAGCTCTGCAGGTGGAAAGTTGAAACTATCAGCCACCTCTTTGCTACTACTACCATGTCTTAGTTGTGTCTAGCCCGTAATGAATTTAAATTGTAAGAATTACTACTGATCTCCTTGTGGGACAGGTTTTATTTTTGTTTTTTCTTTTTTTGACTTGTAATGAGAAAAGGAAGCTTTCTAAACATTTTTTTCTGAGTAGATTCTTGTATCCCCCCAAAATGTTCACTGCTATCCCCAAATCTTGGACACTTGGAAAAATAAAGATGGGCTTGGAATGGGAACGTCTCTGTCAGGTAGCATTAGGTACCTACATAAAACAGACTGGGGAATTTGCTTCAAGTTCATTCGGAATAAAGTCTTGGGCACTCACACTTTATTTGATTCTGGGTGAGACTTGGGTCTCTTTTATGCCTCAGTTTCTCCCACTAGGTTAAAAAAGAGAATTTACACGAAAGACAAATCAATCCAGAATGACATGTAGGCTAGTAAGTGAGAGCATGGGTTCCAGAATCTGACCACCTGACTTCAAACCCCAGCTCCACCATTTACTGGGTGACTTCAGGCAACTTACATACCTTGCTTGTCACTTAGTGGGGTAGGCGAAAACCTAAGGACCTGAGGACCTGAGGACCTAGGAGCTTAGACCAGAGCCAGGTACACAGCAGGTGCTTAATAAAAGTACCTGTTATCATCTTCAAAGATTTCATGGGAATTGACAGCCTGCCACATATTGAGGTATCTTTGGTCAATAGCCACATAGCAGGTGCTGTAGGGAATCAGGGGAGGGTGGCTATTAAAGAAGTTACAGGCATGGTCCTCAAAGAACATGGAGATCCACTCTGTGAGGAGAGAGGCTGCAAACACCAACACCTGTAGGGAGAGGACAGATAGGCATCGTTTAGGAGAGATGCACAATACGTCTGTGATTAGTAGGTATGTAGTTGTGCATGTTAAATCATATAGAAATAATTTCTTCTCCACAAAGAAATGCTTTCTCCATGAGTCCCGAAACTTGCTTGGCTAGATTTTCTCATGTTTGGTGGAGGCCTGGCTACAGAGAACTGGTTCTCTATCGTTGGAAAAACACCAGACGTGAATGATAACTGACTGCTGAGCCTCAGAATCAGGGGGGTGAGAGGGGAGTCGTGGGGTCCTGGCAACTGGGAGAGGGTGGCCCCATCTCAAAGGGCAACTACTCATGGGGCTAGAGCTCCTACATCTTCAAGAGATGGCAGAAATTAAGATTTTTATCCCTTTTGATTTTTTGAAAGTTTTTATTATTATTACTTTAAGATTTTTATCCTTTTTTTTTTAATGCTGGCTAAGATAATGTGAAGATAATATGCTGGCCCATCACGGCATGCCTGTGGGGGTGGATTTGACCTCTAGGTCCCAGGTTTGCAACCTGTGCATGTGGCCTGTCCATAAGAGTACATATGTGCAAATTAACACTCACTGCAGAGCTGTCACCTGAAGAAGACTGCCTAGCTCAGCTGTTTCATTTTTCCAAATCGTTAAAGTATTTTCTCTTCGCGAAGTCCTCTGTTCCAACCCATAGGCTACCATGATCCCTCCACACAAAATTGCCTTTTCAGAAAAGATAAGAGTGAAAGTAAAGTATGTTTTCGTACACTCTTACATCCAAAGAAAGATACACAGGGTTTGAAGTCATGGGCGAATCGGTGCAGTTGCAATTTTAGATGTTACCTGGTTGAGCACACCCTCGTTCCCACCAGCACTATTCACAAAAGCCCAAAGGTGGAAACCACACAAATCTCCACCCATGATGAATGGATAAGCAAAATATGGTGTGTCCCTACAACAGAATATTTAGCGGGGAGAATGATGTGGCACTGAGCGATGCCGTGAATATGGATGGACCTTGAAAACACTATGCTAAGGGAGAGCAGCCAGCCCCAAAAGACCACATAGTGTGGTTCTATTTATATGAAGTATATAGAAGAAGCAGAGCCATAGAGACAGAAAGGAGATTAGCGGTTTCCAGGGGATGGAGGGAAGGGGAACTTGGGTTTAACTGCTATTGGTATGGGGTTTCTTTTAAGGGAGACAAAATGTTCTAAAATTAGATTGTGGTGATGGTTGCACAACCCTGTGAATATGCCAAAAACCATTGAATTGTATGGCATGTGAACGATAGCTCAAAAAGCTGTTTAAAGAAAAAGATTATATGATCCATTCTTTTGATGACCTTTGCCATGTACAGGGACAGTATCAGTCACTGTCATCCTTGAATACAAAGGACAACGCTGATAATTATGACCTATGAATTGCATTGGCAGTTGGGTGCCATAGGCAAATATCATGCAGTTCAGATATTGGGCCACTGGACCATTATTATGTTATTTACTAATACTGTGTTCCAAATCCACATCGAGCATTAGAAACAGTCAGGTTAATTTTAGGTCTGTGAGGACAGGGGAATTTTAAGAATGCCGGTGCCTCTTCCCATAATCTGCCCAGTTCCTGTGAGGGGAAGCCAGGGCCGCTGTGCCACCAGGCCCGAGTCACATGTGAAGCCAGAGGATCTTGGCACGCAGCCACCGGTCCATCCTGTTTGCTACCAGTTGGTGTGTGTGTGTGTGTGTGTGTGTGTGTGTGTGTGTGTTTCTTTTTGGCTATCCACCAGGCCTCAGCTTCACCCTCTTCACCCTCTAACCCCATCCCTCCCAGAGCACTGCAACCCAGCCGTGAGGGTAAACGGAAAGCCCCCACCATCTCTGCGAGTGAGAGCGAAGGAGGGCAGCCAGGGAGCAAGACAAGCCCCACTTCTGAAAACAGCCTCCTCTGCTGCTTCTTAGTGGCCTCCTGTTGTCCTGTCGCTTGCTGGCTGTGCGCGTTTTCCTTCCGTGGAGGGTGTCCTATGGAGAAAGGCACCGCTCCCCATCCCTCTTGCCAGCTTCCCTCCCCAGAGCATAGAGTCCAAACCATCGTCACCCCTCCCCGCCCCCCAGCAGCTTGCCCAGGACTCCGGACTGCACTTGGCCCATTCCCCGAGTTCGTATGTTTTTGTTCCCCCTCCTCGTCTCTGAACTGAGGTCAGCGCCCCTTCCTCCAGCTTACTGCCTGCTCCGTTGTTTCGCTCCGGACTGTCACTTAGCATGCTTCCTGCCCGAATAGGACAAGACCTTCTAATGAAAGTCCCTCTTCACTCCGGGGGCCCTTAACCATTAATGGCCTCTGGAAGCAGATATTGTCTGACTTCCGGGAGTCTGAAGTGCTTGACCTGCACATAATTACAAAATGACCTACCAGACAAGGAAATGTTTGTTTACGCTCCGTCTCTGCCGCCCCTCCCACGCTGCTCCCCAAGGGGAGAAGTTTGGCACTATCGCTTCCCCCATGCCCACTGTGAGTCTTTCCTCTTGCTTCCCATCCTGTCCCCTCCCCTCAGACCTGCAAGCCAGCTGGGTGGTTAAAAGCAGATCGAGTGAATGTTCTTGCTTAGAGCGTGGCTGAGCCGTGTAGGTAGACTGCCTCTGCTCAGCTCTACCTGCAGCGATGTCTGCTGAGCATGCGCGATGAGCCAGGTGCTGGGTTACCGCGCCGGCTGGAGGCCTGTCTGACGTGGTCCTTGCTCTCATGGAGCTTGTAGTGCAGAGGACATGTACTTAGTGACAACTGCGACAAGTGGTTTGATGGGAGAGTTCAGGGCACAAGGAAAGCATTTGATGGGGAGACCTGGCCAGTGCTGCTGGGAGGTTGAAAGGGCTGGCGGGGGGCGGGGGGGGGCACCTGGGTGGCTCCGTGGGTTGAGCCTCTGCCTTCAGCTCAGGTCATGGTCTCAGGGTCCTGGGATTGGATTGAGCCTCGCATCGGGCTCTCTGCTCGGCGGGGAGCCTGCTCCCCCCCCACCCCGCTCTCTGCCTGCCTCTCTAACTACTTGTGATCTCTCTCTCTCTCTCTCTCTCTCTCTCTCTCTCTCTCTCTGTCAAATAAATTAATTTAAAAAGGGGGAGGGCTAGGGGCTGGTTATTCATGCATTGGTGGACCCTTTTCTCATTCAAAAAATTACCTTTTACGACTGCGTTAGTATAAATCCAGGTTACATACATCATTACATAGTCATTATTACAGTCACTTTGGTCTTCTGATTTTCAAAGAAATTGAACATTTTTTCCCATGGCTCCTAATGGTATCGTGGACCCCAACACATAGTACCTGCTGTGTGTAATGGAGAGATTGACCTTGGAAAAGGCATCCCTGAGGAGGAGACAACTGAGTTGAGATCTGAAAAATAAACAGGAGTTAGTTCAGTGAACTCGGTGTGAAATGAAGTTTAGACAGTGGACATAGCATATGCAGAGACCCTGTAGTAGAAGGAACTAATACTTTAAGAGCCTCAGTGAGGTGTAGTTCAGAGAACAGGGACAAGCATGGATGAAGTGAAGCTAGAGAAAAAGCAGGACCATATGGGCCACAAAGAATCAGAACGTTTATCCCCGAGGAGCGGGAAATCACTGATAGGTTTCAGGTAGGGGTCTTGAATGACTCCTGAGGATATCAGCAGGAACAGTAGGACTGGGTTTCCAAAGCCGCCTGGAAGAAGCCTCCCAACGCTTGCAAGTCAAAGGACACACTCACCAGCCAACCTGCTGTTCCCAGCCCCCACATGAATGCAAATAATAATCGCACAGCCCAGAATGCTCAAAGGGAACATTTGGCCTCTGTTTGCGATCGCAAGACCCACAGATTCTGGGAAGAAACTAATAAAACATCAGCCTTGGATTTCACCCCTGACTCCACCCTCTTTCCTTTACAAGTGTATGTACCCCGAGCTGCACTCAGGGTTCACATCACTGTTGGCTGCTGTTTAATTTGAGGGGTGAGGAAGTGATGGGGGGCAGAAGGCTATTTTAGGGAGCCTCAGTTCCTAAAGCATCCTGAGGAATTCATTCATCCTTCCGAATGCCTGCAGTCACACCTGACTCCTGGGGCAGATTCTTTCCTTTTGGCACAGCGGAACTTGGCAGCAGCTACGGCATCTTCTAACTTGTTGTCCTGTTTGGCTTGTTTAACCCCACTCCACCCTTGTTCCTGTTTTGTTCGATTTCCTTCCTCTCTTATGCTGGGATTATTCTGCTTTATCGTGGGAGAAAAAGGTGCAGTGTTTCAGTCTGGCACCCAGGGCTTAGGTCCCCAAGGTAGCACATGTTCTGACAACGGGCATAGGAGGAGGTGGCCAGTGTTTTCTGTCCCCGTTCTGCACTCCATACACCTGGGTCTGGGTGCCACTTTCACTTTCTGACAAAATCCATTAGCCTTGTTGGGAGACAGTTGATAATTAGTGGATGAACTAGATATGAACTCCTGTAGGCTCTGGACCCACGTCTTGTGTTTATTTGCTCTGCATCTCCTCAACACCCGGAATAAAACATTATTGTAGGGTCATGTATTGGTTGATTGGACAAATCCAGTATTTCACAGGTGAAATATTTCTTGGATCCCAACCTCCCTCTACTGCCCCAGGTCCTCGTCATCTATTTCTTGGGCCTTTGAAATAATTTCTCATTTCACTTTCCTACCCATTTCCTAGACTTTTCAAACATTTGAACCCATAACTTTCATTTTTAGGATTTAAGTCAGTTTGGTGGGGCTTCTAACATACAGATTTTCCTGGCCTACATGAGGTTGAAGGCGCAGACCGTTCTCAACCATCTTCATATCATCAGTGTCTTTAATAAGGTGTGGCTCTTAATATACATTTAACAGTGTGTGTTGAATGACTGAGTAAATGAATGAAAAGGGACAACCTCCGTAACTCTGCCAGCCTCCAGCTCTCCGTTATCCCCGCCAGAATGAATTCACACAAAATTTTTCTAGCTCATGATTTACCTGCAGTTACTGCAAAATCTTCCTCAAAGGAGGGATCCAGAAGAGTTGTAACATTAAATGAGTCTGAGGAATGCTGCATACTCTTTCCATGTTTTGAGAGTGACCATGTACTTTGGCATTTAAAAGACATGCCGTATTTAGAAACCTCTTTAATTCTCTTTAATATGGAATTTCCCAAACTCATTTGACCATGGAACCCTTGTTGCTCAGGGGATCTTCCAGAGCTAGTCTTCCAGGCCTTGAGAGCTTAATATGTATGTTTTGTATCCTTATTTATAAAATATAGTAACACAGTGCCTGGTGCCTCAGTAGAATTCTCCTAGCCCCTGAAGGTCTGTTTAGATCATCTCTAAGAACAAATGGTCAGTCCACAAAAACACACATCAGTAGCGCAGACATGCACAGAAGTGGATATCTCTTTGAAGTCCTGACTTCAGTTTCTTTGGATGTATACCCAGAAGTAGGATTGCTGGATTGTATAGTAGTTCTATTTTTAATTTGGTGAGGAATCCCCACACTGCCTTTTCATTTTCATAATGGCTGCACCATTTTACGTTTCCACCAACAGTGTGTGAGCATTCCACCTGCTTTGCATTCTTGCCAACATCTCTTCTTTTCTGTTCTTCCAATAGTGACCATCCTAATGAGTGTGAGATGACACCTCGTTGTAGTTTTGATTTGCGTTTCTCTTAGGACCAGTGATGTTAGACATCTTTTGATATGCCTGTTGGCCATCTGTGTTCCTTTTTCATAGAATTATCTATTCAAGTCTTTTGCCCTTTTTGAAATCTGGTTATTTGGGTTGTCTTGTTGCGTTGTAGGAGTTCCTTGTATATTCTGAATGTTAACCCCTTATCAGATACATGACTTGCAAATATTTTCTTCCATTCTGTAGGTTGGCTTTTCACTTTCTCGATTGTTTCCCTTGATATACAGCAGTTTTTAAGTTTGATGCAATCCTCTTTGCCTATTTTCGCTTTTGTTGCTTGTGCTTCTGGTGTCATATCCATGAAATCACTGCCAAATCCAATGTCCGGAAGCTTTTCCCTTGTGTTTTCTTTTAGGAGTTTTAGAGAATTGGGGCTTGCATTTAGGTCTTTAATACATGTTAAGTTAATTTTTGTATACGGTGTGAGGTCAGGGTTCAACTTCATTCTTTTGCGTGTAGCTGTCCAGTTTCCCCAGCACCACTTGGAGAGACTGTCCTTACCCTATTCTATAGGTAATTACTGATTTTTATACCAAAGCTGAAATGCACAAGGAAAGCAGTGGTAGTAGTGAAAGAGGGGATCTGTCAGCATTATCTGGGCCCTAGTGATGTCTTTCAACTAACTTTCCTCCCCAGATCTGGTTTGTCTGGGAGTAGAAACATACGGACTGGCCAGGTGAATTTTGGAAAAGCTCCTAGTTGATCCAGTACGTATTCTTACTCTGGTCAAAAACCTAGAACCAACGGAGAAGAGAAATCATCAAATTGATTAGAACGGTCACTCTGCAATGTAGAGACACCTTGCCCACAGGTGTCCTCTTTCCAAATATTGGACTCTGTTCTTGCTGGATGTTCTCAAAGTAGGGCACACCTGTGAGCCATGGGAGGCTTGCGGATCCGGCTGCCCAGGTCCTGATGAGGAGGTGTCGGCTGCCCCATACCTGGACAGGCGGGGAAGCATCCCGAACATCTGCCTCCAGTCTGCACACCCATCTGAATGGCCATGTCGGGGGAGAGGGGAGGAGGAGCAGCTGGAGGGAGGCGGGGAAGGAAGGACAGACAGCTCCTCCGCGTGAAAGGCAGCAAGCACAGATGTTTGCAGCAGCAGATGGCAGACTGCAGCAGAACCGTTCACAGCACCCCTGGCCAGCAGGGGGAAAGGAGAGGGACAGGAAGGCTGGCCAGGCTCTTCTGGAGCCACAGTCTTGAACAGCAACGGCCACCTTTGTGTACGTGGTGTGCACATCTGCTCCTCCCCTCCCAAGTATTGATCCAACAGCAAGAGTATAGAGGCCTCTTGGAGAGCCAGGTCTAGCTGCAGGCTTACGAGTGCTCTCAAACAATTGTTGCCTCGGGGCTATGCTGCCGCGTTTCTGAATACCCACTCAGCCCGTGCCTGCCAAGCTTTCACACTGGCCACTAAGTGGAGGAGGAAGCAGCCCAGGGCATCCTGCATTTCCTCTTGGAAAAGACTGCACCACAGGCCACTCAGCCCTTCAGAACCTCCAGCCAAGGCCTCTTCAGATCAGGTGGAGGAAGAAAGAGGCCCAGAGCAGCCTGGGTGCCGTGGGGGTTCTTTTCCTTACTGTCTGTGAAGGCATTACTCCCCAGCAGGCAAAACAGTGGTGGAGTGAGGGGTGGAGGGGCGGGAGGTGAGTTGGGGGTGGGGGGTCCTGGCGACATCACCCCCACCCTCATGTGCTCACGGCCGAGCATCTGTTTTCCCATGAGCTCTGCCGTACTTCAGAATCCTTCTCAACCTGGCTCTCTGGGAGGCTACCACCGGCTGGTTGGGGTGGACCCTGGAGACGGATGGGGAGAGCTACCTTGTAGAGCACCCGTCCTGGGGCTGCCTCAGTGGTCTCTGTGTCTCTGGAGGAGTCCCATTGTCCTTGGGGGTCTTTGTTGTCCCAGCTGGAAGAAACAGAAAAGCCACTCCACACTGGGCTGACCCTTGAAGAGCCTGGAAAATGTGGGGAGTCATCTACGCTACACAGAAAGGGAAGGTCCAGGGTGGGTGGGTGGGCACGTGCCCAGTGTCACGAGTGACCAGGGAATCATAGCAGTGACGATAAAAGCCAACCCCTGATCTGAGCACTCTACAGTGTAAGTCCTTCAGCCCTCCCCACCACCCTATGATGTAACCACTAGAATCCTTCTTGTTGGACACACGACCAAGCAGACTCAGCCAGGCTGAGTAACTCGTCCACACAGCGGCCACCACTACTACTACTATTATTGTACTGCTGCTGCTGCTGCTGCTGCTGCTACAGGACCGGGGATCAGATCCCAGGCATCCTGGGTTCAAAGTCTATGCCTCTAACCACTGTCTTGCTACAAGACAAACAGGAAAACAAACCCATTTTTTATCCACCGGACTGACTGACAGTGCGTTTGACACTGTCGAGCCCTGATGAGGCTGTACCTGATTACCTCCGGGCAGGACAGGGAGGTCGGGATTGAGCCAGAAGTTGGGGGCATTTTCCTCTTGTCCATGTTTGCTTTGTAGTGCAGAATACAGTTCCATGGTACTTGGCCTCATAACTCCTTAAAGAGACAAGAGAGAAGAGGGTCAGGGAAGAGAACCAAACATAAAGACAGAAGGAAAGTCCTCAGGAGCCAGAACCACCTTGAACATGACCTCTGGGCTGCCGAAACCCAGCCGGCTTCAGGCCTTTGGGGGAGCTTATTCTTTTTTCCAGCACGCAGGACTCGCACGTTCCAGGTGCTGCTTCGGGCTCTTTGCTCTTTCCACGCAAGCCCAGGGGGTTCCCTAACGCTCCATCCCCACTGCCGTCCCCAGTGTGGGTGCCTGTGTGGCACTGAGGTCATGGCCGCAGCCAGGGAGGAACCGGTTCACCCCTCAGCTCTGATCTGCGATGGGCTGTTCCCCCGGAGCAGCTGCTGCAACAACATTTACTTTGTACAGCGGCCAAGAGAGGGAGAGAGGGAGAGCAAGAGCGAGCGAGTGCAAGCCTACCCCATTCCAAACCGTTTCTGACAAAATCTGGCACTCCTGGTTCTAATCAAAATGCTGAACTTTGGAACAAATTAACATTCCACAGCCCTCGCAGGGAAGGAGAAATTCAGCCGAGACACACTTCAGTTCACAACCACAACAAAAATAGCTTCTCCCGGGGAAGACCCACTCTGCTAACAAGGTCACTTTTGTTTTGCTTCCCCTGCCATCTGGCTGAGTGGCACCAGGGGCTGGATTTGGTACCGGCTCATTCTGCCGAGAGTGGCTGGGAGCCGGGTGGCACTGCAGACGGCTTTGCAGCCTCCTGGCAAAGGGTGCCGGCACCAAGTTACCTTCAGACGTCCCCCGGCAAGCACGCGGGCAGATGGAGCCCCGGTTTCACCCAGCCCGACTCTGCTCTGAGCTCTGAGTGTGCAGAAGGTGTGACACCAGCAGACAGCAACAAGCAGGTGGGAATCAGAGGAGAGCGAAAAACACGACAGGATGGGAAAGCTATCTTCGTCTCGAAAAACATTCCAGAACCCGATGTAATGCTCGCTCCGGAGAGCTGGAAGTCTCAGTTCCAGGAGGCGAACAAAGAAGCATGATTTGGGTTTTGGTTTTGTTTCTTTATCTTTGTTTTCTTTTCTTTTCTTTTTTTTCTTTCTTTTTTTTTTTTTTCCTTTTCTTTTCTCCCTTTTTCCTTGTACTTCCAAGACAGTTCTCCACTGGGGGCATTGTGTAACCTTCCTTGACTCGGTTTCCTCATCTGTAGGGTGGAAATCCCCCTCATAGACCCCGGGCAGTGGTTAGGAGCATGGGAAAAGGCGGTGGTAGTAATTGCCTGGGGGCATGTGGCTGGCTGGGGCTCTCAGAGAACTGGCGTGTACTCAGACCTTTGCGGCCCAGGAGGGGGCTCACGGAGTGGGTCGAGTAAGACCCCTCGACAGCGCTGTGCAGAACTTCCGCACGACGTAAGCGGTCTGCCCGCAGTTACGCTGTAAGGCGTCGACCTGGCGTCTGAGCTCAGCATTTGGATGACAAAGATGCTGCTTCCACTCTCCCAGTGATTTCTGGTCTTTTAAACCAGGAGACTGTGAAGCTACACAAGGGCTGTATGACCTGCTGAAGCCATGCACCTCCTGGGAGGAGGTCGGGGGTCCCTGTTATTAGTGAAGTATACCTCCCAGGAAGACAAGCAAGCAAACAAAGCTTTTAGTTAGTAAAACAGAGAAGGAATCCCTAAAATGACCAAAAGCCTCCCTACTCTTAAACCAAGGAAAATAAGTTCATTAGGCCATCCTCTTCAGGCATTCCCCGCCACTAAAGAGAGTTGCATAAGGCAACTTTGCTTCCCAGGTGAGTTGAATCTCGTCTCTGAGGGGTGGGAGGTGTGGTGAGGATGGTGAAGGACCCTGGGTCACCCCAGCGTGTTGCCGCTGCCCCCGGGGTGTCGGGTGAGCAAGGGGAGCCCGGTGTCCCACTGTTGCCCAGAGTTCCTGGGCCAGAACTGAGCTCTGACAGCTGACAAAGGATTAAAAGGTTGGGAAGAGCCCTGACGCCATTAGCAAGCACTCATTGGTATGAGGGGTGAGCCCCCCTCCGCTGCTGGCACACGAGGGGTTTGCCCCTCCTCCCATCCCCCAATTGCATGGGAGGAGCCTTTGCGTTGCCCCCAGCAGGGAACATTGGTTCCCTGCTCCCCTTGGGCCTAGGACCTGTTCATCTGCTTCCTTCTTTTAGCCTGCCTCTGTCCTCCTGCCTCGGTGGCCCCCCAGATTTCAGGTGAACTTTGTTTACCCAGAGGTCCCCCGGAAACCTGCTCTTTCATGTCTGCGGAACACATACTTACTGAGTATTAATTGTATGCCAGGCAGTATGCTCGGCTCTTGAGATAAAGCAAAGAAGAAAAGAGCTGAGTCTCTTGCCCTCAGAGGGCTTTCAGCCCATTGGGGAGCTAGACATTTAACTCAAACAATGGGATGGGGTGGAATTGGGCCAGAGATTGACTTTCTGGGTCAAGAAATATAGGCCACTGGAACATCTTAAAACAGGAAGGAACTCTGGTGCCTCCAGAATTTTCGACCCCAAAGACACGTACCAATATCTTGTCTCGAAGGTAGTTTAAAATAGCACTTTACGTGACTTTGAGGAAGTGAGAGTGTTCTAAAGCAAAGACTGCATGGGGGGTGGGGGGGTTGCTGATGGAGTTTGGGGCTGGTGGCCAAGGCCTCTACAAGGCCTCCTGGACCCTGCCACAAAGGAAAAGGAGGGACCTCATGCACTCGGAGGTCACGGGCCAGGGGAGAGTGAGCAGCATGCCATGAGAGGGCAGGGGAGGCCCAATCCAGAGGATAGAATTTCTAAGCAGGATTCGTGGGTCGCCCATAGCAGGATTCTCTCAGGGACTTGTTGCCAATGCAAAAGCCTGGATCCATCTCAGACTTCCAGAATCAACATCTCTGGACCAGGAGCTTGGACTCTGCTTTATGGGCAAGCACCCAGGGGAGTATTTTATGCACAGGGCTTCATAATCCACAGTCAGGCTTTCTGGATTTTATCCTGAGTGCGAGGGAGGCCATGGAAGGTCTTGGAAAAAGAAACAGTGCAGCCCATTTTAGAGACGTTGCCCTGCCTCTTCGGTAGCAGCTGAGTGTGGTGGGACATGTGGGGAGGTGGACAGACCATGTGGACGACCAGGCCTGAAGTCCACTCTGCCTCTCTCATCCTTTCACTTCCCTGCCAGTAACCCTGCACAGACTGGCTCCTGACTTCAGGACCCAGTCCCGGGCACTGGCCAGATTCTCTGTAGGCCCTTGTGCCATGGCTGCCTGGACCCCAGCGTGGCAGGTGGATTGACCCTGGCCCTTGGGTTGCCCACTCCTCCTTTTACATGTCACACAGTCGCTCGCTGTCACCGTAGCTGTGGGTTGCCGAGGGCAAACTGTCACCTCACCTGTCCCGGGTGGTTTAGACAGCATTAGGCCCAAGAATGGGGAGACCCTTTCAGTGATTCTCATGGTTCCCTCTGGCCCTGTGAGTCTGTAACATGAGTGCAGGTGGTAGGGAATGTCAGTGAGACCATCACCTCTCAATAGGTCACACTCCTCACACTGATCCAGGCAACCCCACCAGGGCTCCTGGTTTGAAGACAGACTGATCTCAACTCATCCCAGTCGGAGGCCGTGCCAAGTGGCTTTTGATTTAGGCTGATGCTACCAAAACCAGCCTCCCTCTCAGGTAAATGACAAATTTTTCACTCTCACTGCGTTTTCAAAGAGAGGCTGACAGAGGGAATGTTGCGAATCACAATCAGAGTTTCCTGCCGCAGAGCACACGAGATGAGAATTGATCTCAAACCTTTTACTGTCATCATTTACTGAGTGCTGGAAAGACATACACATAAGTCAGCAGAGAAAAACTGAGAATCCCAGTCTCTGGCTGCCTGTCAGCAAAACGCCCCGTTAATGTCGCCTGCTGAAACAGAGAGCAGGATCAAGCTGCAACCCGGCCACACCTCCTCAGGCCTAAGAAATACCTGGAGATCTTTACCTCTGCCTTCCTTGTTCCTTTAATCAACATTATTGAGGTATAATTTACCCACAAGAAACAGTATCCATTTCTAGTGTACTGATCGATGTTTTGACAAATGTCTACACCCAGATGACCATCGCCTCAATCAGAGTGTAGACTATTTCTATCTCTGGATTCCCTTCCAGCCTGTCTGAGGTCAGTTCCACTTTCACCTCTGGCCTCAGGCAACCACAGGTCTGCTTTCTGTCACTGTAGTTTTAAAATTTTTACAATTTCATATAATGGACTCCGACAGTATGTACTCTTGTGTCTGGCTGCTTGTACTGGTTTTTGAGATTCGGCCACATCACTGTAAATATCAGTAGCTTGTTTCCTTTTATTGTGAGGAGTTCCCCACAATTTGTTTATCTGTTCACCCGTTGTTGTACATTTGGGCTGTGTCCAGGTTTTGGATATTATGAATAAAGCTGTTATTACAAACACTTATGTAAAGTCTTTGTGTGGACATATGGTTTCATTTCTCGGGGGCAAATACCTAAAAGCAGCTGTTTTATACGGTAGGTATATATTTACTTTCTAAGAAACTGCCAGGCCTTTTCCCAAAGTAGATGCACCATGTTTACCTTCCCGCCAACAGTGGGAAGAGTTCTAGTGGCCCCACATCCTAGCCAACACCTCGTGGTGTCAGTCTTCTAATTTATTTACTTATTTTTTAAAGATTTTATTTATTGAGAGAGAGAGAGAAAGAACACAAGCGGGGGGAGGGGGAAAGGGAGAGGGAGATAAGCAGACTCCCCGCTGAGCAGGGACCTCCCCCCCAACAGGGGGCTGGATCACAGGACCCTGAGATCATGACCTGAGCCGAAATCAAGAGTTGGATGCTTAACTGACTGAGCCACCCAGGTGCCCCAGGTGGTTTTATGAGTAAGTTGTAAGGGTTCTTTATGGATTCGGTGTACAAGTCCTTTGTCAAATATATGTATTTTCTTTCAGTTTGTTGCTTCCCTCCCCTCCCATTTTCTTAACTATGTCTTTAACAGAGCAAAATGTTTAATTTTGATAAATTCAGATTTATCAAATTTTTATGGTCTGTGTTTCTCATGTCTTATCTTAGAAATCTTTGCCTACTCTAAGTTCATAAAGATTTTCTTCTATGCTTTACTTACTATGTTATAGTTTTAGCTTTTACATTTATGTTTATGATCCATTTTTGGTTAATTTTTGTGTATGTTATGTAGTAAGGTTTGCTGTTTATTTTTGCCATGTAGGAATTTGTCCCATCACCATTTGTTGCAAAGTTTTTTTTGTCCTTACCGAATTACCTTGGTGCCTTTATCAAAAATCCATCAGCCAAATACCTGTGGGTATGTCTCTGAACTCTCTGTGCTGGTCCATTGATCTGTGTCTAGCTTTTCAGTCAATGCCCCATGATCAGGTAAGTACTCTAGCTTTGTTCTTCTCTTTAAAAAATCACTTTGTCTATTTAGGGCATTTGCATTTTCACATACATTTTAAGATGAGCTTGTTTGTCTGTAGAGGTCATGTTGAATCTATTGACCTATTTGGGGAGAATCAAGAACTTAATGATTTGATTCTTCCCATCCATGAACATGGTACATTGTCCCACTTATTTTAGTCTTTTAAAGTTTCTTTCAGCAGTGTTTTGTAGTTTTCACTATTTAGGTTTTATACACACTTTGAAAAATTTATTTAATGTGTTTTTGGTATTGTAATTGGAATTGTATTTTTTATTTGCTTCCACTTGTTCATCACCTCCTCCTGCTCCTGCTCTTCATCTTCTTTTTCAGTTATCACTTCCTTCCTGGTTGTAATCTGACATTAAAGTCTTAAATACATCTTCTTAGCATTGCTTATCATTGACATTACTCATATCCAGGGTTTGAAAAGATCTTAGTTGATGGTTTGGTCAAAAATTGGCATTGATGCTATCTTACATATTGCCTCTTTTTTCAGAATTTATGGCTACTCTGGGCATAATTCTCACCTCATGAAACCATCTTCTTTCTATCACTTTCCTCTTTTTTCACAGATCCCACAATCACACCCCTTCCGCAGAGCCTTCAAGAAAGATGTGACAGGTTCTCTGGTATCTTTTCAACGTTGAATCTTTCTGTACTCACCACCACATTGATTGAAACAATTATCCAATTGATCGTCCAAAATGAAGGGACTTTACATTGTTTAACTCTTTTATGCCTATATTCATTTCCTAGGGCTGCTCTAACAAGGTACCACAAACTGCATGGCCTGAAACAACAGAAGTGTATTTCCTCACAGTTCTGGAGGCTAACAAGCTAAAATCAAGGTGTTGGACGGGCCATGTTCCCTCTGCAACCTGTAGAGAGACTCCTTCCTGGAGGCTCATCCCACTTCTGGTGGTTCTTAGCAATTCTTGGCATTCCTTGGCGTGTAACCTCATACCTCAATTTCTCCTTCCATCCTCACATGGCATTCATATGGTGTGTGTCTGTGTTTCTTCTCCTCTTCTTGTCAAGACACCAGTCATATTGGATTAAGGGCCCACATACTCCAGTATGACCTCATCTTAACTAACTACATCTGCAGTGACCCTTTTTCCAAATAAGGTCACATTCTCCAGTATTGTGGGGGGAGGTGGGGTGGGGAGACACACAATTCAAAACATAACAATGTCTTAGCTCTTTCTTTGTCTCAAATATTCTTCCGCATTTTTTTTTCTCTTAAAGAGTTACCTGGAGGACCCAGTTCAAAATTCACCTTCTCAGTTATTTTTCCTGAATATCCCAGAAGAAGCGAATTTCTTCTTTTCCTATCTTTATAGCATTTTTACATTTCTTTTAGGCAGTCTGTCACACTGTGTGCAAGCCGAGAGCAGAAGTCACCTTATTCATCTGGAGATAGAGCTGAGAGTCCTCGAATCCCATATAGACTTCCTCTACAGTGTAGCCATTCTCACCATAGGTGTTTCAGGCACATATTCAAACAACTTCTGATCTGTAGATGTGTAGATTAATGAAAAAGATGTGGAATCTTTGGGGATTCTGTGTTATTTAATTTTCTGTTTTTAAGAATTTTATCATTAGGAAATACTCTGGTTAACATTTGGGGGTCCTATCTAAATGTCTTCTTATGTAAAATTACTTTTTCTGGTTGACTAGCTTATGTTCAAAATGTAAGATAAAAATAGTCTTTTAACATAAATGTGGTATCACTGAGTTTCTTAGCCCTGGCGCTATTGGTATTCTGGGCTAGATGATTCTTTGCTGTAGGGGGCTGTCCTGTGTATTGCAGGATGTTGAGCAGCATCCCGACGCCTGTCTAATAGACGCCAGTGGCAGCTGTGCCACGCGGAAGTGCTGCATTGTCAAGCATCCCCTGGGGCACAGAGTCACCCCCAGTTCACAGTTGTGAGCCACCATAAACTCTCCTAAGGCAACTGAAAAATCTTAATGAAAAAGTTGTAGAAATCATCCCAGGTTCTCTTTAGTTTGCTTTCTTGTTAACACTCTCCTTGGCTTGTGAGGCCACTGCCCCGAGACCTCTGGCTCGGTGAGTGGACTGCACAGCTCGGCTTTTCCTCGCTCCTGCCTTGGTGCATCTGGAACCTGTGGGTGGCCTCATTCACACAGAGGGGAAAATGAATGCCCCTGCTTATCATAAAACCTCAAGGACTCAATGAGAGAGAGAAACCAAGCCGGTGCTCAGGCAGGCAGAGCCGTGTTCACTTCATTCTTGACGCCCCCAGAATCTTCCAAAGCCCTTGCTGAGTTCTTCCCGGAGTCATTGAACTAGAAGGAGTAAGATTGTGGTTTTAGAAGAAAGACCAAAAACCAGGGGTGGAAATCATCCAGAGGAAATTTAAAAACAGTACGTGGAAGGGAGGGCTGGGGAGGGCTGAGGAGGGCCGAGGCCATGGCCAGGAGCTCTCCAGACCAGAGCTACTTCCTGCCGTGGCTTCCAAATGTGGTCAGAGGGGAAGGAGTCTTCTCGGGGCCTGCAGACCAGGCCGGGACGCTTGTCAGTGTGAGTTCAGGCCTGTGGCTGGAGGAAAGGGGGAGGCGGGGGGGGGGGCAGTTCAAATGTCCCCTCTTTTGATTGACTGGTAGTTGTCCCCATGGAATTGGGAACATATCTCATCAGAGTGGAGACCCTGCCTTGGGCTTTGGGGTCTGTTCTGTGATGTAAAACCTTCTGGTTGTAGGACCGATAACGTGCTGAACCGGGAGGCTTTTCCTCCCATCCTTTTTAGAAAATGAGGTAAAGGTCACGTAACATAAAGTCAACCATTTTTGAGTATATAAGGCACTTGTAATTACTATACTTACAGTGTTCCGTAACGTCACCTAATGAATCTTAGAACATTTTCACCACCCTCAGAGAAACCCTGTACCCGCTGTGTGGTCGCTCCCCACTCTCTCCCCCCACCCCCTGCCCCAGTCAACCTGGCAACCAGAGTCTCCTTTCTCTACAGATTTGCTTATTTTGGCCATTTCTTATAAATGGAATGATGCTATATGTGACTTTTTGTGCCTGGCTTTTTTACACTTAGTGTATGTTCTAGAGGTTCATCCATGTTGGTAGCAGGGTATCCATACTTTGTTCCTTTTTATGGCTGAATAATATTCCATTGTAGAGAGACCACATTTTGTTTATGCGCTCATCTGTTGATGGACATTTGGGTTACTTCTGCCTTTTGGCGATCGTGAAGAATGCTTCTAACAACATTTGTGTTTCTCATACTGAAAAAAACATGTAAAACACACGTAAAAATATGCCATCATAACCATTTAAAAGTGTACAATTCAGTGGCATTAATTCCACTCATAATGTGCCACCATCACCACAGTATGCTTCCACAACTTTTCCATCACCCCCAAAGGAAATCCCATACCCACCTTGCAACAATCCCTAAGCCCCCGAGCTTTAGCCCCTGGTTGTCTCTAATGTACTCTCTGACTATGAATTTGCCTACGCGGGAGGATTCATGCAAGTGCAGTCATACCCGATGTACTCATGGGTCTCGCTGCTCTCACTGAACGTCACATCTTCAGGATCTGTCCAGGTTGTAGCATGTGTCAGTCCTTCATTCCTTTCTATGTTTGGATAATATCCCATTGTAAGGAGGCATCCCATTTTGCTTATGCATTTATCTGTCAGTGGACATTGGGCAATTGCGCCCAGAGCTGCTGTGAACGTTCGTGTCGCTCGTGGGTGGTTGAGGAGTGTCTGTAGCCCTCAGCATGATGTCCTAACCCCTCAGCACGACACTCCTCACAAGGGTGTCTGTTCCCCCACCCATGGGACACAACCACCTTGTGGCCTGGCCACGCAGAACGCCTTGTACTTGCTGGGATTAGACTCCCTATCCTTCCACCCCGGTATCTTTGCCCAGGTCCATCCTCAGCTTGGAACACTTTCTTCTGTCTCTTCTTTGCCTGCCTACCTCTTACGTGTCCTTCAAGATGAGGGTAAAGTGTCTCCTTTGCTGGGCAGACTTCCCTAGCATGGCACGCTGCACTTTTCCACCCAGCCCGAGCTTGGCTGAGGCAGCGCACCCAAAGTAGAGGGTGCAGGTAGAAAGAGAGACAAGGAAGGTGCCCGGGAGCCCAGGCGCTGGTGAGCAGGTGGGGCCGGGCAGCATTGTGAGTGGTGTCGGGGTGCCGGGGACAGTGTTACTTAGGGGTGCTTTCTGGCTTTGGCGGAACAAGTGCTCAGAATGCATTCCAGGGCTTCCTACTGTGTTCCTGAAGCTCTTTCTACCTCTCTCTGTCACAGCCCTTATCATAGCACGGCATCACGGTCCATTAATCCGACCGTCTCCTCCAGTTGACACAGAGCTCCTAGAGAGGAGGACCCTTGGAGGACCATCTTTGTATCCCCAGCACCGAGCCAGTAAGATGAACGCCAGTGAGCAAGGAGGCTGGATTACATTTCTAGGAGGTTTGAAATGAAACACAATTCTTATTAGTATCACTCATTAAATCACTAGGATTCGTGTACATTAAAATACATATATAGCCTTTGGGTTACCAAGAAAAGAAAATTCCTGCAAAACAGGTACACTTCTTAAGGAAGCCAGGCCTAGTCTTTTTTACCGAGTCTATTAGACTCTTAGAAAAAAAAACCTTTATTGCGATATAACTTACCATGTAAAGTATGCAGATCGGTGGTTTTTAGAATATTCATGAAGTTGTGCCACCATCACCAAAAGAGCCGAATGTCAATTAGCAGCCACTTCCTGTTCTTGTCCCCCACCTGGTCCTGCTCTTGACAGCCACTAGTCTGCTTTCTTACCCTGAGTCTTAAATACCCTGAGCACTAGACACCCTCTCTCCCCTCTGCATGTCAAGTTTGAACATCTGTGTTAGTGAGCAGGTTTTTCCAGGCAGAGGAGAGAGAGGCAGGGATGTCAGAGGAAGGAAGGAAGAGGGAGGGAGGGGTGGACCCTGTAGGGCAAAGAGGCAGCAGTTAAATATGAAATTGGGACCGCCTGGCACAGAAGACTCTTAGAAGAAAAGAAAGGAGATGCAGGGCGCCTGGGTATCTCAGTGGGTTAAAGCCTCTGCTTTCGGCTCAGGTCGTGATCTCAGGGTCCTGGGATCGAGGCCCGCATCGGGCTCCCTGCTCAGCGGGGAGCCTGCTTCCCCCTCTCTCTGTCTGCCTGCCTCTCTGCCTCCTTGTGATCTCTCTCTTTCTGTGAAATAAATAAATAAAATCTTTAAAAAAAAAAAAAAGAAAGGAGATGCAGAGAAGTAAAGAGTGGGCCCAAACGTATTCCTCTGGGAAAGTTTGCTGGGTTCTTTTCTATCAGAAGAAACACTGATGTCATGGAAGTGAGGCGACTGGAAACACTGTGGGGGCGGGGGCGGGGGAATGTTCCCGTCGGTTACATGAGCTGCTGGCAAGCAGCAGCAGGAACGTTGCCGGGTGATGGGTCTCTAGCCGTCCCCTCACATTGTAAAGGAAAGTCAGGAACACTGTCCCTTCGGCCATCCCCCGTTGCCGTGTGTGTGAGGCAAGTGGTCTGCCTGTCAGATTCCAAGTCCCCTAATTTAACAGGCTCCTCAGTGTGTACAGGCGACTGCTAGGTAAAAATGTTGTATTCAGATGCGGATTTCCGTCTTTTTCCACTATGTTCAATTAAAAAAAGGGGTAGGGGGGTTTGTATTATGCTGAGCGAAATAAGTCAATCAGAGAAAGACAATTATCATATGATCTCTCTGATATGAGGAACTTGAGGGGCAGGGTGGGGGGTCGTGGGGGGTAGGGAGGGAAAAATAATGAAACAAGATGGGATGGGGAAGGAGACAAACCATAAGAGACTCCTAATCTCACAAAACAAACTGAGGGTTACTGGGGGGTGGGAGGGTAGGGATAGGGTGGATGGGTTATGGACATTGGGGAGGGTTTGTGCTTTGGTGAATGCTGTGAAAGATGTAAGCCTGATGATTCACAGACCTGTACCCCTTGGGCAAAGAATAAAAATAAAATTAAAAAAAAATAAAATAAAATAAATAAAAAAAGGGGTAGGGGAAGAAAAAAGGTCCATCTGGAGGACTTTTGCCCCTCTGGTGGATGAAGCAAAGTAGTAAGATTTGTGCGGTAGGCAGAATAATGACGCCCCAAAATGTTACACCCTACTACGCGGAACCTGTGAATACGTTGCTGGGGGGATTACCCAGGTGGGCTCAGTGTCATAGCAGAGGTCTTCCTAAGGGGGAGGCAGGAGGATCAGAGAAGATAGGACCACAGAAGTGAGGCTGGAATGATAGAAGACCAAGAGCTAAGGAGCAGGGAGG
>LNAC01000016.1:1745701-1843408 GCA_002007465.1 Ailurus styani | reverse complement strand
GATGCGGGCCTCGATCCCAGGACCCTGAGATCATGACCTGAGCCGAAAGCAGAGGCTTTAACCCACTGAGCCACCCAGGCGCCCCTCTTAAGGCTTTTGACACGAACACTAGAATAAGTCTGTTGCTGAGATGGATTAAAAATGTTTTAATGCACCAGCCATGCACAAAGTTCCAGCTTTATGGCTAATGTTGGCCAACAGCTGTTGAAAGTATGACAGTATTCTGCAAATTCACTGACACTGTACATACTGACTCTTGTTGCTGATCATTGAATCGATGGCTCCTGTTGGTTTCAGGAGCTCTTAGCCTGTGGACCAGGATCTTGCTGAACCTTGTCAAAGTGATAAATTGTACTTTTATGTCCGCGTTTGATTCTATGGCTCTTTTGAAAGGAATACCCTTCTGATGTGCCCAATAAAATCCTCTTTGATGTGCCAAATATGGACAATTGAACTTTTAAGGAATCTGAAGCACAGAAAGTGAGTGTCTGCCCAGATTGACGCAAGCACAGTCTTTTGTTTGTTCCTTATGGTGGACATTAGGTTTCGGAAATGCTCCTTATTCTTGGCAATGTCCTTTTCCCCCTCCGCATAATTGTTTGGCTCTTATGTTCTGAAACAAGAATAAATTGCCCCTGGTTATATTAAGTAGAATAAACTAAAGTGAGGACATGTGAAAGCAGAAATGACTTTGAAAGAGAAAGCCAGTGGTAGCTAGTTCCCGTTACAGAGGTCAAGTCAGAAATGACTAGAAATTTCTGTCTCTTTCTTTTAATATTGTTGAAATGCAGTAGGTTTCAGCTGGACTAAAAACCATTATTTCCAGTGTGTGTTATTGGAACACTAGTTTCATGAGATGAATCATAATTGTTAAGCAGAAATGGGTTCTGTGGTCAATCAAATAGGTTTGCCATTAAGTGTATGAAAATCTCCTGGGGAGAGATGCAGTGTGTTGTGATTTCCAAACCTCCAGGTTGAATTGAATGCTCTTTTTGGTTTGGGAAGTATTTGTGAGATTTGAGCTTTATGAAACACACTTTGGGAAGATCCATGTAGAACAAATTCTCTGACTTGGGAAAGTAGACATATGTCTGGTGGCATGTATGTGTATATGTGTATATATATACACACATACATACATATACATATATAAACTTTTTAAAGCTTTATTTATCTGAGAAAGTGAGGGAGCAAGGGGAGGGACATAGGGAGAGGGAGAGAAATCCTCAGACTCCCCGCTGAGCGTAGAGCCCAAAGTTGGGCTTTATCTCACAACTCTGAGATCATGACCTAAACTGAAATCATGAATTGATGCTTAACTGACTGAGCCACCCAGGCGCCCCTCTGGTGGCATATTTGTTGCACAAATCCAGAAATGGACATATCTCCATTTGGGTCACAAGTACGTGCACGTGGGTCAGAGATGCACCTGTTTTGGTCATAGAGATGGATAGTAATTTTTCTGCCTCCAGTAAATTTCCCAGTGGGATTATCTCCTAATCCCTTCATAGTCTATTAATACCATTCCCAGTTTAGCCTTAGAAGTAGCCTCAGACACTTCAGCAACAATTGCATGTCTAGTGACTGGAGAAGAGAAGGAAATTAATGCTTACTGATTATCCCCAACGGGGATGGGTGCTCTGTGTGTTTTATCCTATTTAAACTTCATTTTAACCTTGCTGAAGCGAGTTTTAGTTACCTTCAGTTCATAAACGAGGACACTGAAACTCAAGAGAGGTTAAGCAGTTTGCCTAAGGTCACACAGCTCATTAATAGCAGAGGGCATTTGCATCCAGGATTGTGGTCATCCGACTCCAAAGCCCCTCCTCTTCTCAGTACACCCCCTGCTTCTCTCCCCTTGTTGCTGATCTATTTTAATTTATGCTATAAATGAGTAGTTTACAAAAAGTTGGGTGTTGATGAAATATATCCAGTTGAGCTGTGTGCTCTCTCTGATCAGCACTGTGATTTCGGCCGTGCTTCGTCTTCAACCAGTGGTGGTTTCGGATACTTGAGTTCTCAGTTTCCCTGGTCCCCTCCCTACTCTCTCTCAAATGGTGAACGATCTGGAAAACAAACTTTTACCATGCACCAGGGAAAATGAATTCTGATTTCTGATTTTATTTTCCGTCTTTCTATGCTTCATAGAGGGAAGCATATCTTTCCATTTATTTGAACAGATGTGGGGACCTTTAGAGCCACACTGAATTGTGCTGAAACCATTTGTCCTTTGGCAACTGACTTCATTTCGAGCCCGCTTCCTCAGTCTGTAAAATGGGAATGAGAATTCCCTCTCATAGGGTAGTCGAGGTTGAAATCAGGTCACGAAATTGGGCACGAATTCAAAGCACTTACATAGGAGTCCTTAGTAATTGTGAACTTCTCTTCCTCCTTAATAATTGGAACTTGACATTGGTGATAAAGATGAAAACAGGAAAAAGAAACACCAGGCCACCTTTTAGGGGCTCTGAAAATAGATTCGAAGAAATGAGCACCGGTCTTCCCCTTCAGTTACTGGTCTAACTACTACTCCTCCATTTATGGTCCGTCAGCACCAATTCAGAGTATACTTGAAAATTCGAGTAAACATGAACATACATTAATATTAACCAAAGAACAAATATTTGTGCAACTCGCTTGGCCGTCATGTTTACTTTCGCTCTGAGAAACGTAGTTAGCAGAAGTGACATCAAACAAACAAAAAAACCCTATTCCCGTCACCCAGGGAAAGTTATGTCCCCGCTTGCCACCCTGGGCCTTTAGCTACTCCCCATCCTAAATCGGGAAAGACAGTTGGTGTTTAAACACGAGGTATTCTTTCTTAAACATGTCATTTGAAAATGCTCTTATCTTGGTATCCGCAGAGCTATCCAGCACAGTCCCTCGCCCGTGGTAGGATCATTTTGTTGAATTAATGAGTATTTACGGAAACATGCTAAACTCTCATCTCCCCATTTTTAACTCCCATGGAGATGAACAGGTTTTGTTTTGTGTCTGGAAATAGTTCGGCTCCTGGAAAATATTTTCCCAAGGAGCATGGTAGAAGATGAAATAGCCTGGATTTTGCTCAAAATAAAAGCTATGCCAATATTTGTTACCCAGACTCACCAGCTCTGACCTTCAGCTGTTTGAGACAGACTTTCTTGGCTTGGCAGATACAGCAGTGGGGAGTCTCACTTCTGCCTGAAATCTTAAGTTAACTCTAGACCCTTCTACACACGCGTGCACACGCATAAGCATGCAAGAACGGGCGCGTGCGCGCGCGCACACACACACACACGCACACACACACACAAAGTTGTCCCGTTCAGAACCATCAGCTGTCCAGTTCACTCATAGCTCTTTCTATAGGATAAATAAAGAGGGCTGAAGCAGTCTGGAAAGCTCACTGCCTCTCCACCCTCTTAATTGATCCCATTGTGTACACACTTCATGACCCATTACACTCTGCCCCTCAAGGTTGCTCCAGAGTGTCTGCTAATCACTGACCAGGGCCGGCTTCACTGGGAGCTTGCTGGAGCAGCAGGGCTTTCCAGTCTTGCACTCTGTTGCTTTTATGAGCCCTTCGGTATTCATCTTCTGGATCGTAGAGATTAACCCCATTTATAGCAAATTCCACCCAGAGCCCTGGCCAAGCCAGTCTGGCCACCAAACAGCACAGGCTCAGAGGGAGTACTTTGCATAAAGCCCACAGAGAAGGTGAGAGACGGGCCTCCCTCTAATAACTCACAGGGGCAGATCGGAACAAACTGTTCTCAGGTTTTCATATTTGGAGGAGGCAGTGGGTTGGGCTGGGCGGAGAGGGGAGGTTGCTGGCCATGTGGAGGTAGTCTCCCTTTCTGCTAACAGGGGATTTAAAAATAGTGGGCGCCTGGGTGGCTCAGTGGGTTAAAGCCTCTGCTTTCGGCTCAGGTCATGATCTCAGCGTCCTGGGATCGAGGCCCGCATCGGGCTCTCTGCTCAGCGGGGAGCCTGCTTCCTCCTCTCCCTGTCTCTCTGCCTGCCTCTCTGCCTACTTGTAATCTCTCTCTGTGTCAAATAAATAAATAAAATCTTAAAAAAAAAAAAAAGATTATAAAAATAGTGTCTTAAGAAAATTGTTGCAAACAAGAGACCACAGGGACCGTACACAGAAACACACAAGGAGGATGTTGCTATTTCTGTTAGCAACTTGGTTAGGATGATGAGCGGTTTTTAAAAAATGGGGGGGTCGGGGGGAGAGTAGTAGGATTTGAGAAATAGAGAATGCTATGCAAGGCTGTTGGGGCTAACCGGGGTCTCTGGAGCCTGGGACAGGTGTAGCTGTGGGCATATGCCCTCCTCCCTCCAGGCCGGACAGGAATCCAAATACCCAACCCTAGGGCTTCTTCCGTGTCCCTGGCATTTCCTTGTTGAACACAGTTCTAGTTCCTGTTTTACTCTTTTGGAATCACTTATATTATTCTTTTTACTTGCAGTAAATATGCATACATAAAATTTACTGTTTTAACCTATGTAAGCATACAGTTCAGAGGCATTAAGTACATGCACATTGTCGTGACATCATCACTACTATCCACCTCCAGAACCCTTTCCATCTTGCAGAACTGAAACCCCTCACCCATTAAACACGAACCCCCCTCCCCTCCTCCCACCTGCTCCTGGTCACTAACCTCCATTCTACTTTCTGTCTATGATTTTGACTACTCTGCGTACTGCCCATGAGTGGAATCCTATAGTATTTGCCCTTTTGTGTTTGGCTTATTTCACTCAGCATGTCTTCAAGGTTCATCCATGTTGTAGAAGTTGTCAGAATTCCCTTCCTTTTAACGGCCCAATAATATTCCACTGTGTGTACATACTTCCTCTTATTATCCATTCACCTGTCAGTGGACACTTGGGTTGTTTCCACCTCTTGGTGATTGTAAGTAATGCTGCCGTGAACGTGGGTTAGTCTGGGTTTTTATTTTTTTATTTTTATTTTATTTTTATTTTAAGTTTTTTTTTTAATGTATTCATTTGACACAGAGAGAGATTACAAGTAGGCAGAGAGGCAGGCAGAGAGAGAGGAGAGAGGAGGAAGCAGGCTCCCTGCTGAGCAGAGAGCCCGATGTGGGCCTCGATCCCAGGACCCTGGGATCACGACCTGAGCCGAAGGCAGCGGCTTTAACCCACTGAGCCACCCAGGCGCCCTAGTCTGGGTTTTTAATTAAAATTCTAGTGCTCATCTATTTCCTTTAGCTCCCCTGGTGAGTTCTTCCTCAAAGAATGATCTGATGAACCCAGCTCAGGTGTGCCAAGCTGGAGACTTAGAGGTTGGATGTGCAGTTGAGAAGTCTTTTTGTCAGGCTGTAGATAAACAACAAGTGCTTCCTTCCCTTTATAAGAAGAGGCTAATGTTATGGTGACCATATGTCCCTATTTGATCAGGACAGTCTTGGTTTACACCGCCCTCCCAGAATAATTATCATTGCCACACCCTTTCACTCTTGGAAGGATCCTGGTTTGCACAAGAAATTATATGGGCACCTTGTTTCTGGAGAAAGTTGTAAACAGGTGTCATCTGAGGAGAAGATGAAGCTGGAGAAGGAGGTGGGTACATCCTGGAGAGACTTTTGGAGGATGATGTTAGGATCCAAATGTGTAGCTTTGGGGTCTGAGGAGAACCAAGGTATGAGTAGCAGAGTCAGGCGCGAGTGTCCCCAGTATGCTGAATTAACAACTTTCTGTGTTGCTGATCCTTCGAAGACAGGGGTTCCCAGCTTTCGCCCCCCAGGGGGCATGTGGCAATGTCTGGGGATGGGTTGGTTTGTCACAGCTCAGTTGGGGCGTGTGCTCCTCGCATCTTGTGGGTAGAGGCCAGGGACACTGCTGAAAGTCCTGCCTGCACAAGACAGCCCTCCTATGACAAAGAATTACCTGTCCTAAATGTCAATAATACCGTGATTGAAAAACCTGGCTTTGGGGGTGCAAGAAGAGAGGGAGGAGAGGTGTGGGGAGGAGTGAGGACAGAGACAAAGAGACCACAGTAGCCGCACACCACAGGTAGCTGCAGGCAGAACTGCAGCCTCAGAGTCAGGCAATGACTTTGACATTTCCTCTCTCCAAGGAGCCTGCTCCCCTTCCCAAACCACGTAGTCCCTTTCACCCTCTGCTCAGTGGGGCAGGCACCAGCTTCCTGTGCCGGACACACGGGCTGAGCGAAACTTCCTGAAGTGCTTCGAGAAGTTGGACTGGGGCATAGGTCCTACTCTTCCGAGCCTGGCTGAGGGGTGGGAGGTAGAGGGCAGGGAGGAAGCATTGCCATGCCTCCAGGGCAGTTCCCAAGTCTGTTTTTGCCTAGCCCCGGCATCTCTTGCACAACCCATACTCCTGAGAGAGCTGCTGTGTTTTGGATCCTCAGTTGATATTCCCAGAACACCCAAGTGACACATGGCTTTTTCAAGTCCTATTTTCTGCATTTTAAGGGATTCTGGGTTGGTGACAGAATGCGCAGGAGAGCTGGCTCCTGTCCCCTTGGGTCCTGTTTGTAATTTGATCTATTCTAATATGTGTGCACATCATAACACTGGATGACGTCATTGTCTTACTTGCAAGTGATCACCTGTCTGGTCTGAGCTCAATTCGCAAATGCTTCCAACCAGCTCTCCATAAATATTCATTCATGATGAGGTCAGACGATGAATGCAGCAAAGGATCTTTTACACAAACCACAGCTTTTTCCCCTCCTGAAGGGATCGTGTGCCTCCCAACAGGAGTGAGGAGGGCACAGGATCATCTTTCAAGAGTTAGAAGAAATCAGACTGAGTTTCAATGAAATCAGGACAGGAGAAGATGTGTGAGATGTTAATTACAGGGGAAAATACCCGCCCAGTGAGGAATGTGCTGTTCCTTTATGGCCTTGCTACTCTCACGTACTCTATCATGGTAATTTCCCTAAGTGCCGTGGGACTGCTGAAAAATCTTTATGCCAATAAAAATATTTGCAAGCCACTTCTTTTTTTTTTTTTTTAATTTGGTAAGCCCACCTAGAAGGCTGGCTTACATGCTGATGAACTGGAAAATCAAAAGCGACCACAGAATTCACCTTCCAGCAGGAGAAGGGTACCGTGTAAACAGTGAGACTTGTTTTTGTTCATCCCCGGGTCACACTCGAGCAGCCTCTGCTGCTGGGGTTCGCCGGTCCTGGCATGGGTCTTCGGGTTCGGAGGAGGGGGTGGGGTGGGCTGCCTCAGTTACAGACAAAATAGATGACTAGCCTGGTGCCAATTAACCTCCCTTTAATTGATAATTAATTTTAAAAACCTATTTGCTCTCCCTGGAACAGCTGAGGCTTTAAAGAGCCCACTGTGAAAACAAATGGAGAATCAAGTCCTCTCTCAGGAAATGAATGGGGCCTCTCGGGCACTGGGAGAGACCAGGCCCCTTGGATGAGCCATTTTACTGAAGGGTTCTGAATGTCCACGAAGGTGACAGATCAAAGTCCTAGGGTAGCAACAGCTGCCTCTTAGGTTTGCTGTCTCTTTCTATCCCTGGTGGAATAACCAACTGTTCCATTTGCCCCAGACCAAGGGTTTCCAGAGACACGGGATTTTCAGAGCTACAGAGGGGAGGGCCTCAAGCCCCACCTGGGCCCTGAACCCCCTAGGTTCACTCTTCGCTTTCCTTGGGTCCTTTGGTCCTCAGGCATCTCCCCAAGCCCTCCAACTCTAGTCAGTGATGCTCTGAGTGTCCCCATCCCACCTTTTGGCTTCAGGGCTCTGTAGAGCTCACCGAATGGCAAGATGGCCACATCGATGGATGTCCCGTTTAGTTATTAAACCCCTTCCTTTGGTTACTTGTTCGAAAATAGGTTTATTATTTTTTTCTGACTATAAAAGCAACTGGAACATGCTCCCCAACAAAGAACACCAACAAACTCAGAAAATACAGAAAAATGTAAAGGGGGTATAAGTATCCAGAGACCATAAATATAAAGAGCAAAGCAGAGATGGCTTTGAATCGCAGCTCTTGTGGAAACCACCATCCATAACGCTTTCCTAATCTTCAGAACCGTGAAGTCTCGAGTCTTCTGGCCTGTGTCATATTTCATTCGTCCCCTCGTCAGTGGCCTGGAGAAGAGTGTAACTGTGGTCTCCACCGTATTGCCACACGATGGTTCTAGATACCCAGAAGAGACCCAGACACGGAGAGTCTACTATTCAGAACGTAATCTGATGAGATTTTGGTATTTTCTACCATCGCTAATGAAAAATGCACTTGGGCTTGCTCAGCATTCAGTCCAAAAAGGGATTGGGCGGGCTGTGGAGGGCAGGGGAGCGGCGCTAAGAGACCCTTTAGCCCAGTGCCTGCGTTTGACCACGTTCAGGGCGGGACGTGAGGGCCTCCAGGGCTGTCCGGAGCCAAAGTCTAGACCTCTCGACCAGCCCAGTCCCTTCTGCAGGTTTTAAATCGGTGAGCTCCAACTTCTTTCCCCCTGGGGATCTCCGAGTTCCACAGGAGGTTCTGTGATTCAGCACACAGTAAAAGATCCGTGACTCAGAGTTTGAAACCCCAATTCCCTGGTGAGACGTGGATGTACTAATATTTACCATCACCTGCCAGGGGGATTGCTAAAATACCCAAGTGCTCCACGAGTGCAAATTCTCATTATGTGCAGTAGCCCCAGCCAGCTTCTGCCCAACTAAGTAATAGAGTCCTAGGATTCAAAGGAATCTCTGGAGATCACCTTGCTTCTGGAAATGCTGGAGTTATGTAGTACTTTTCACGCAGTGCCTGCCTCCCTCCCTCCCTCTGCTCTTTCCTTCCTCTCTCCTTCCCTTCCTCCCTCCCTTCACTTCCTTTTTCCCTCCCTCCCTTCCTTCGAGGCAACGCTACTTGAAACCATGGATTCTCAAGCTAGACTGTCTGGTACAGCTCCACTCTCTCACTGATTAGCTCCGTGCCCTTGGGCAAATTACTTAACCTTTATGTGCCCAATTTTCTCACCTGGTAAATAGGGAGAATAGGGCGAGGTGGCACTTAAAATAGTTCTAACACATCCTCGCTCAATAAATACTAACTCATTATAATTCATTCATTCAGCTACACTCTATTGAGTCATTACGGTGGATCAGGCATTGTGGTAGATCTGGGGAAACGGGGAAACATGATCTCTGCCCTCAGAGAGTCTAGAATCTAGCGGAGATGATCAATAAAGAATACCCAAGTGAACAGGTGAAATGAACACAGGCTGGCTATCTCCGGAGGAGATAAACGGTGTGGTGAGATGGAGCCTGATGAGGGGCCACGCTTTGGGCTGCAGGGTGGTCCAGGCAAGCCTTCCCAAAGAGGTGACTCTGAAGCTGCGATCTAGAGGTCGGGCGTGTGTAGGGCTGAAGGGAAAGCTTGCCGGGCAAAGGGCACCATCCGGAGGTGGGGAAGAACGTGTATTAGAGCCGAGTGCGGAGAGCTGAGCAGGGTCCGCACTGCACAGGGCCTCGTAGAGGAAGCAAGTTGGTGCAATGTGACTTCAGTTTTTAAGGGATCCTTTGGGCCGCTGACGGGAGAACAGATCGAAGAGGCTGTATTCGTCAGTTCTTGGGGTAAACAATGGAATCTGCTCTGGCTAGTTTAGGCAGAAGAGAGATTTATTTATTCAAGGATATGAAGTCACTTGCAAAGTTATTAGAGAGAACCAGACTTGGAATTTCGCTTTCAAAACAGTGCCTGCAAAGGTGCCTGGTGCCCAACCCCCCGAGCTGCTGCCGAACAGAGAGGCCAGAAGCGCAGCTGCCCACCACTGCCCCTGCCCCAGCGCCAGTGTCCCATCCCAGCTTGGCAGCCTGTGGGGCACCGCCACTGCTCCTGCGGCCACAGGCAGTCGGAAGTCTCTGCTGCCCCCTGCCCCAGCGACTCCACACATGGGGAATGGCTGATGCACGGGGCCCCAGGCCCACAGAGAGCCTGGGAATTTGCATCCAGACCTCTAAAAACATCAAGGAGGTAGGCTCGAATGATGGCAATTCTTTATTCCAACAAGGCAGCCAAGAAAATGTCATGTTCCAGAACCGGGATAGCAGGGGAACCACATGTGGAACCAGTTGGGGAGCCATTCTGATCCCGGGGACAAGAGTGGATGGAGTTGGGACTAGCGGTGCTGTGGAAACACCGAGGGAGCCGCAGGTAGGCTTGAGGTGTGATCTGGAGGTAGAGCCTGTGGCTAGGACTTGCCAATGGCTTGGATATGGGGGGAGTGGGAGATGAGACTCAAGATGGCTGCTGAGTTGTTGCCTTCCGGTCTGTAGATACTGCGACCCTATTTTTTCCTAAGAAAAGAAAGAAGGTATTTCATTGAGCAACAGGATGGAATTTTGAAATTAAACAATTCCTGGGAAATGGAGGCTGTGTAGGATCTACCAACCCATTCCCTGGCTTATCAGTTATCCAGAAATTCCTGTGTCGACTTTCCATAGATATCAATCATTCCCAGGTACACAGGGCATGAATAACTGAAAGAGTNCTTATCAGTTATCCAGAAATTCCTGTGTCGACTTTCCATAGATATCAATCATTCCCAGGTACGCAGGGCATGAATAACTAACTGAAAGAGCCTGATGAACGGGAGCCATTTCAATTCCCTGTCTCCCATCACCCCTCTATCCTTCCCTCTAAACAGGCTATTTTGAGTTTCTGCTCCTCTCTGACAGAAGTGCTAACAGGCTGTGAAATGGCCGAGAGGCAGAGGCTGAGGGAGGTGGTGGGAGGGGCTCCATCCTACCCAGCGCCTGCAGGGAGCAGGACTCCCGAGCTGCGCCCGGCCGGCTATGCACCGAGCTCTTCATGGAGATGGTGGGTGCACTTAGTGAAGGGGGGTGCAGAACCATCAGCCCAAGGGCTTCTGGGTCTGCCTTTGGCTCGTATAGAAACACAGTCCAAAAAATAACTCGATTCTATCGACCATGAACCATCAAAGTCTGCTTTGCTGCCTTGGAAGTTGGAGTCAAGCAAGGATGGGAAACCAAGTTAGATGCAGAGAAAGGGTCAGAAATCCCCATTCTCTGTGGTTTATATCTGGATGACTTCTCCTCCCAGGGTGTCCGCATTCTTTAAAAAGACCAAAGGACCAGGCAGTGTTTTTCCAGAGTAGTGGGGCACCATATTTGTTCTAGAAACATCTTTATGGGGGTGCCTGGGTGGCTCAGTCCATTGAGCTTCTGCCTTCGGCTCCGGTCATGACCCTGGGGTCCTGGGATCGAGCCCCTCATCGGGCTCCCTGCTCAGCAGGGAGTCTGCCTCTCCCTCTCTCTGTTCGCTCGCTCTCTCAAATAAGTAGCACTTCTTAATTCACATCATGGAGATCAGTGCTCCCCACCACTGCCATCGGGGTTGGCTTTTTGTTTTGGCGTTGGTTTCTCACCGTTCCCACACATATACCGTGGCTTCATCACCTGTCACCTTGGCTGAGTTCCCTCCCCTGTATGTTTCTGATGAAGGTGGCCACCAGAGAGGCCCCTGGGAGGCCTGGAGGGTGGAGGTGGTGCAGTTAGCCATTTCATGGCTCTCACTCGTCTGCTCCCTCACCTCATTGGCTAGAGGCAGGGATCAGGCCTTGCAACTGCCCCATCCCCTCCTGGGTCCTCCTCCAGTGACATCACCTCCTGGGCAGGTGTATGTCTTCAGCTCTGTGACAAAGGGCCCTACTTTCTCAGGATACCCATAGCACTAATACGAGAGGCAGCAAGCGCAGTCATGGGTCTCAGACCATCCTCATGCTGTTCCAGCCTGTTCTTGACCTCCCCCACTTTACGTCTGTTTTTATCTCTGGTTCCTAGGGCAAAAAGATCGAAATCCTTGGACTTTCCCATGTGTAGGAATATCTTTGTTATTTCATGTGCTATGGCTTGGATTATAGCTGAGTTTATGATAAGCAATGAGATGACTCAGGGTGGGGCCATCTGACCAGGATGGGGGGCTGGTCAACTAGAAAGACCAACTACAGGGTGAGCATGTTGGATCTTTGAGCCAGCCTGACCTCTGGGGAGGGTATGGGGCTGAGGCTGAGTTGAATTACACGGCTGATGATTCAATTGATCACGTCTATACAATGAAATCCCAATTAAAACTGTGCACCGAAGCCCGATGGACCTTCCTAGCTGGTGAACACATTGATGTGCTGGGATTCACACTGAGGGCAGAACGCATTGATGATGCCCTAATCCCATGGGGAGAGAGCCTCAAGCTCCATGGTCAGGACTGTCCATGTCTTTCCCTTTGTTCCCGATCCATGTCCTTTGCAGTAAACTGTGATCATATATACAACACTTTCCTGAGCTTTACGGGTCATTTAAGTGAGTTGCTGAATCTAAATGTGTTGTGGGAACCCCTTCAGTTATGTACCATTTGGTCAGACACACAGGTGGCCTGGGGACCCCACTTGTACCTGGCTTCTGAAGTGGGGGGACAGTCTTACTGGGGACCGTGCTGTTAAACGTGTGAGGTCAAATGATAACTCCAGGTGGTTGGCGTCAGAACTGAACCTCAGTACTGAATATCAGCAGTTGATATCAGATTAACATCCTTCTTAGCTTCCCTAATGCCTGCCCTAAGGACTTCAAGCTCCAGATCAGAGACGGAGGCTGCTAACCGGCTCCCACAATCGTGTAAGGTCGGATTTCCATGCAGGAGTGTATAGATGGTGGCCCAGTCTCTCTGATGGAACTCTGACTGAGCCACATGCCACATCTACTGGCACCCGCCTTCCTTCTCTCCCGGGGGCATCCTTCACTCTCCACCCAAGCCCTCTGATCGTTTATTACACGCCTGCCTTTTCCCAGTTACCTGGGTGTCACAGAGGGAAGGACGCTGTTCAATCTCACAAACACTGGACGGATGAATATTACAATTGCTGCAGAGCAAGGACAAAGCCCAGGCAAAGCTGGGCCAGCTTGAAGGAATCCAGCATTTCTCTGGCTTTGGAAGCACGAGAGACTTCTGTGGACTAGAAATTGGGTGAGGTCTTAGCGGGAACCTTTCCTTCCTGAGAGTTTTTCTGACTTGCTATCCCACAGAGCCAACCCTGGGCTTGTGTGTGCTTTTCCTCTGGGCTTGACTTCCCCTTGCCTTTAGGGATCTTTCTCGGCTTCACTGCCACATGGATCATAGCAGTTGCTGGATGTTCAGCTCTGTGCCAGGGGGTTGCCATGCATTATCTCTAATGCTCTATCTCTAATGCCTTCATGTTGGTATTGTTGTTATTTTTTTAATCAAGATAAGAGTCCTTTTAATCCCCATCACCTATTTCACCCATCTCTCAACCTACCTTCCCTGGTAACCATCTGTTTGTTCTCTATAGTTAAGAATCTGGTTTTTGGTTTCTCTGCACACATTGGTATTAGCTCCACTTTACAGATGGGAAAACTGAGGTTTCTAAAGCCACACACACTTTGGGCACAGAACCATACAAATGAGTGTCAGTGGCAGAGCGAGGATCTGAACTCAGACCTCTCTGGCTCTAAGGCCGATCCTATGCCCTCACCTCTCATGTAAGCTCTTTCAACAGAGCGGAGACACCTCTGTGTCCCTGGTGCATGGCGCCGGGTCTGGCCAGAACCACTGTCACTCCCATTTGCTGAATTCACCTCCTGCTCCACCATCCCACCTCCTTATCTGGCCCCTTTTCTCTCAGGCGACAGGGAAGCAGAAAGAAGAAAGGTTTCCCTTGCTTGCCCCCGCGGCGGGCAGATCCCCGGGTATTTTTAGCAGCCCGGCAGACTCGGAGTAAAATGGGTTCAGGTTTTGAACTTGCCTTGTCAGCCCTGCCTCCTGAGTCCCCCTGGCAAAAGGTTTACGGTCGCCTCTGAGCAGCTTTGCTGATGCAGCCGGTAATGTTTATAACCACAATCAAGCACTCCGAGAGCCGCAGCACTGATTTCTCGCCCATCTCTACCCTGTAACAGAAGATTTTTCAATCGAGTAGGTTCGTCTCATGCACAACATTAGTTTTAAAATAGCTCTAGCCCGGCTCTGAGGATTGCACAGGGATTTGTACTTGAAGTCATGGAAATACATTTATTTTACCTTCCTCTTACTCCCTCTTTGAGGGATTTTAATACATCACGCAGGAGTATTTCTCACATGTCAGGAAAAAGGCCGGCTCTGCGGTGAAGACAAAGAACTGTGTGTATTGCGTTTGTTGACAGAGAAAAGCTCCATTTGGGCTCACCCCGTGGGCCCCTCAGGGTCCCTTAATTAGGGAGTTCGCTCGTGCTTGACCCCGGGGCAACAGCTGGAAGTCTCCTGCAGCAGCCCCGATCTGCCTGTAATTTAAACGCTGGGTGTGGGGTCGGCCAAGGGCAGGTGCACGGGAGAGGCGGCCCCCAGCCAGGTTCCGCGTAGCAGGAAAGGTGAGGTGCGCCTTGGTCTGGGCCCTGCAGACAGTGTGCAAACGCCGCCTGAGCCTCTCCAGCTGCAGGCCCGCCGACCTGCGGACATCACTGAATCACCCCACGCAGAATCATCGTACACCTGTTTCTGTAGCCTGGCGTCCTGGGAAAGCAGTCGCTGGCCAGGGGGATGTATCCGTTTTCTGGGGCTGCTTAGCCACTAGCTAAGCGGCTTAAGGCAACGCAGCCATACCCTTTCCCCATTCTGGAAGGCGGAAATCCAAAACCCATCTCACTGGGCTTAAATCAAGGCGTTGGCAGGTCGGGTTCCTTCTGCAGGCTCTGGAAGAACCTGTTTCCTTGCCTTTTTGTCACCTTCCGGTGGCCACTTGTATTCCTTGGCTTGCAGCCCCTTGCTCCACTTTCAGAGGATGTCATTCTGGTCTCAGCTCTGTCAGCCCGTTGTCTCCTTGGGTCTGATTTCGCGCCTCCCTCTTGCAAGGACACCTGTGATGACCTCAGAGCCACCTGGATAACCTGGAAGATCTTCCTCGTGTCAGGATTCTTAGCTTGATTGCATCTGCTGTCCTTTTTGCCACGTAAGGTGACATTCTGACATGCCAGGGATTAGGTAGGCTGTGGACCCCACTCTTCAGCCTGCTTCACAGCATACATTGCCTTTCACGGGGTTCCTAACACTTTCCCTCGCCACCGCCGATATAAGGGCACGCCCCTTCCTGTACTTTACCTATACAACTTTGTCAAAATGATCTTGGCAAATTTGAGGATACGAAAAATCACACTCAGTGTGGTCTGAATTCACGTGCTTCTTATAAGTGAGCTAGAGAATATGTTTATATGTTCAAGGGCCATCTATATTTCATTTTTGGTATACTGTATTGTCATATACTTTGCCTGCTTTTTGGGGGGAATGGTGTATGGGGAGGTGTTGGCCTTTTCAGCTCTTTGGGTTGAATTACAAAGAGATGGAAGCCCAGAGACCTTAATAGCTTGCTCGCGGCTACGGGCAGGTGGACGGTGGGGCCAGGACCGAAACCATCCTTGATTTTCAACTTCATCTATGTTACACAGTCTTAGCAGCTGACAGCTAGGGGTGGATAGTTCTCTGTCAAGCTGCACTTTAAGGATAGCAAGCAAACCATTTAAATCGGGCTGCACTTTAGCCGTTTTCAGGAACTTTCATTTTTGTTATTTCATTTTTACCTTCTTAGGTATTCCTGTGCCATTTTACACATAGGGAAAATGAGGCTCAGAGAGACTTAGGAGCCTGGGCTGCAGTCATATGACCGATGACTGCAAACCTTCGTCCCTGTGCCGTCAGCCATTTGTGGGTTAAGTCTTTCATACACCACCTTAAAATCTTTTGCATCCTATCTGTGCACCACTATACAATTATTTATGTACTATAATTTTTAAATTGACTCTCTCTAAAAACTTCACCCCATTCTAATCAAGCCACAGTCATAACATTGCAAGTTTGATGTGCCTCTTGTATTTATTCCTGATTCCACGCATTGAGAATTTTCTGTGTGCACACTAAAATTCTCTCCTTGTTTCCTTTAAGTGGTATAAGTAACTGCACATTTTGGACACATGGCATTAAGTTGGTAAGACCTGATGGGAAATGACGGGCCCTCATGATAGCTGCCCTTTATTAAGCACCTGCATAATGCCAGATGCTTCATTTAGTCCTTACAGCAACCTTAAGAGACTACGTTTTCCCATTCATGGAACAGGAAATGGAGGATCAGAGAGGTTGGTTGACTTACCCAAGGTCACACAGCCATCCAGTGGCAGAGTTGGGATTCAAGCTTAGGTCTTTCTGGCTCAGAAGCTCATGCCTTTACTCCAGACGTGTATTGCTCCAAGTCCCCCCCGAGCCTGTGCACTCATCTTCTGTTTGCAAAAGCAGGCACCAGTAGGTGATTACTGGTCAGGAGGTGGGCGCTCCATGAGGTGGGCAAACACAATGAACCCATTTACAAGCCAGGAAAGCAGAGAAGTTACATGATTCCCTAAAGTCACCCAGTAAGTAAGCCAGCTGCATAGCCAAGAATAATATAATAATATTATTTCAGGAGACTCAAACTCAGTGAACCTAGGAGCTTCCCAGGGCCCCGTGGTACTCTGGCCTTCAGAAGGTGTTTTCCGGGCTGTGACCTTACAAAAGCAATGCTTCCCATCACAGCAGAGGTCTGGGTGCACCACTTGGACGGTGTGGGAGTTAATCAGACTGTCAATGTGAGCTCAGACCACCTCGAGCATTTTTTCTTCATTATTCTATTCGGATCATAGCTTGATTATTTTTTTCCATCAAGGTTACAGCACTACATATTCTGTCTTCGTAAAAATAATACAGATTTTGCCTAATGGAACACTTCCAGGGTTACTGGGAAGAGGAATGGATTAGCATTCAAAAAGCACTTTTGAATCCCAGACAGGCTGAAGTGGAGGGCAAGTCTATTGTTATTCACCTAACAATAGTAATTGATTGGAGGTGAGGGGCTCCTTGATCACCTTTGGGTTTTGCTAGGAAAAACTAGTGGAACAAAAGGTTGCTATTTCCCATAGGCATAAAGACAGTGCATTCCCTCTGACCTCCACTTCAGCCGGTCCCCTGGTATTCTCCACTCCTCGATTTGCGATTTTGGCTGCCGATGTGACCTCCACGACTGGAGCAGATTCCTTCAGCCTTCCCTGTAGAGTGCAGACTGTCGGAAAGACGCTGTAGGACAGAGACACAGCTGGTTCGGTTTGAAACTTGGAGAGCTAAAAACTCATGTCCACACAAGAGCCTGCTCATGGATGTTTATAGCAGCTTTATTCATAACTGTCAAAGCTTAGAAGCAACCGAGATGCCCTTCAGGAGGGGGATGGTTAAATAAACCGTGGTCCATCCACACGATGGAATAGCACTCCGCGCTCAAAGGAAATGAGCTATCAAGCCATGAAAAGACATGGAAAAACCTAAATGCCTATGACTAAGTGAAAGAGGCCAATCTGAAAAGACTGTGCTGTAGGATTCCAACTGTGGGACATTCTGGAAAAAACAAAACTGTGCAGATCAGGGGATGGGTGGGGGGTGAGATGAACAGGCAGAGCACAGAGGACTCTAAGAGTGAGGGCAGTGAACCTATTTCATATGACACCATCACGACGGTGCATGTCATTATGCATTTGTCCAGACCCATAGGATATACACCAAGCACCAAGAGTGAGCCCAATTGGTAACATTGGACTTTGGGTGATAACGATGTGTCAGTGGAGGCTCAAGATTGTAACAAAGATACTATCTGGTGAGGGATGTTGATCATGGGAGAGGCTCTGTGTGTCGGAGAGAAGGGAGTATTACCTGGGAACTCTCTATACCTTCTGCTCAACCTTGCTGTGAACCTAAGTCTGCTCTAAAAACTATAAAGCCCAGGGGCACCTGGGTGACTCAGTTGGTCAAGCATCTGTCTTGGACTCAGGTCATGATCCTGAGCCCTGCCTCGGGCTCCCTGCTCAGGGAGTCTGCTTCTCCCTCTCCCTCTGCCTCCCTCCAGCCCTGCTCCTGTTCTCGCTCCGTCCCTCTCTCTCTCTCAAATATATAAATAAAATCTTAAACAAAACAAAAAACGTGGAGGGTGGGCTCCTGGAAATGCCTATCAGGGAAACTGAGGGCAGACTTGGACGTGCAGCTGGGATCTGACCGCTGGTCTCCTGACCAGAAAGTCAAGTCATTGTTCTTTCTGCCATGCCTTACCTGCCAAGGAAAATGTCAGTATCAACCCATCCCCAACCTGGTCACTGACGCCCAGAACGGAAGCCCGCCAACTCTGACGTCCGCAGCCCTTCCCGCCGCCCCCTCCCCTGGAAACTCCTCCTCAAGCACTCTGGCTGTTAAAGCAGGTTGGTGGCCATCATCTCTTCATTGCCACAGTGCCTGCAGACTTGAATAATAGTCGGAATCTCGGGGGTTCATTGGCTGGACATTAGGCGATGTTTGTGTTGTGCCGTGAGCAAAGGAAGGCTTTATTCACACCAGCATCTGGTCCAGAGAGGTCTGAAAAGCTCAATTATTCAGCAGAGCTTGATGGAAAAATAAAACCCGAGTAGATGTGCTTAAGGTCATCCTTTGGCTTCGCTGAATGTGGGAAGCCAGGAGTCCTGACTCACTCATTGGCCCTTAGCTGTTGCTTGAAAGACTCTCCAGTCTGAACCTTACCTCCAACAAAACACATGTCTATGTAACTAAATTTATCTTAGGGAAAAGCTTTATACCAAGAAAACAGTTTGCCTCTTGTATCTTTGAATTCGTGTAATTTCAGTTCATACAGTTGGACGAAAACGGAGGAGCCGACTTCTGATTTGCACGGGGCGTTTACTCTGTTCCTAGAAGCCCCCAGAGGAGTTCTGGCCCCTTTGCTGTTTCCTCTGACCAGCAGCTGATTCCTTTGATATCCCGTCTTGTGTCCTGTCCAAAATAAATGATGGGAGTGTTGCAGGCTCCAGTAGCATGGAGAGACCGTCTGCTGGTGCCATCTGATTCCTCAGCAGGCAGAGCTGTGCAATCCTGGGATGCAGCGGCCACCAAGGCGCATTTGGGGGCTGCTGGTGGGGGCTGCCACCTTGCCCTTCATACAGGAAAACAGCCTACAAAGGGGGAGCGCTTTGTGCAGTCTTGGGTTCCAGTTCCTAGAATTCATGCCAGGAAATTACCTTTGATCCTACAGGAAGCTGCCTATGTGATGGATTGCCACCAGCTTGCTGTGTGACCTTGGGAAAGGCACTTCCCCTCTCTGAACCTTACTTTCCTCATGTGTAAATGGAAAGAGTATCATAATAATTAATGAGTATATCCTAGACATTCTCTTAGTACCCCTCAAAGGGACCTCAGTGGTTGGCATTATCCTTTTTTTTTTTGCAGATGAGGAATTATAACTGAGATAGGGAAGTCATTTGACCACAGTTATTAGAGAGCTAGTGACTGATGCAGCCAGAATTTGGGCCCAACCCGTCCGACTCTGGAGCCTAAGCTATTAACATCCCACAATATAATAGCAAGCACCGTCTGCACGTTCTCTCTGAGTCTCAGAGCAGCCGGATAAAGTTGGTCTATCATTGCCCACATTTTGTAGATGAGCAAAGGTCTCATAACATCTTCTCCACCCGTGAAAAATCTGTTATTTTTAAGTTGGGGAGAATGGCGACCGAAACATCAGAGTAGGAAGGTCAGGGCTCAGATTTCCTGTTGGCTGCGGGAAAGAGACTGAGCGCATGAAGGGTAGGCAGGAAGAGAGAAGGTGATGCTGCACAATTCAAACTCCTGAGCCAGGTCTGCAAAGCGCTTTTTCAGGGTCCTCTCCTGCATTATGCTGGCCTTCCACTGCTATAACATGGGAGTCAGGCACCGTTAACCATCCACTTTTTACGAAGGAAGACCCTGGGGACAGAGAGGGTGGCCCAGGTCACAGATCTCTTAAGTGGAGCCCGTGGGACTTGAACCGAGGCCTGTCTGATCGCAAAGAGCTCCTGAGCCCTTCGCCATCCCTCCGCCTCTTGGCAGTGACCCCTCCCAATTCCACCAATGCCCCATGCACATTTCTGACACCCTCTCCTTGTGTGGACTCCTCTGTCCAGAACACCTCTTCTCTCCTTGTCCGTTGCTCACATCCCTTCAGAGTCATCCGATCAGGGCCAGCTTAGGAGTCCTAGCCTCTGAAAAGCCTTTCCTGACACCCCAGGCAGACTGGGTCCCCGGAGCTCGATCGTGGAAGTGAGGGTCGGATGACAGTGACGGTGATATCAAGAAGCATTGCTGTGATGGTCCTTACGTGTGCCAGGCACGCTGCTCAGCACTTACACCTCCTGTGACACGTTCCCATCACCCCGTCTTTTTGATGAGGCAGCAGGCTCAGAGAGGTTGAGGACCTTTCCAGTGGCACCTCAGCTAGCATGCGCCTGTGCCTGGGCTGTTGTCAGCGGCAGGCAGTGGGAGGAGGGAAACAAGAAGTCCCAGTGATTCTGGGAAGGGGCCACAGTCCAAGGCATGCAGGCAGCCTCTAGAGATGGAAAAAGTCAAAGAAACCGATACTCGCCTCCCCTTAAAGTCTCCAGAAGGAACCAGCCCCACTGACCTCTTGATTTTAGACTTCTGGCCTCCAGAACAGTAAGATAATAGATTTGTGTTGTTTTAAGCCACTAGGTTTGTGGTCCTTTGTTGCAGCAGGTGGAAGTACTTTTCGAGAGAGGGGCTGATACTGGGTGGTCAGCACCTTAGCCAGAGCCTGGCCTCCAGAAGGGCCCCGTATGTGTCTGTTCAGTGAAGACGTGCAGGTTTGGTGTCATCAATGCACAGGGCCGCCAAAGACGCCAGCCCCCACTTCTGGAAATGCTGGCTTTCGGTCCCGGATCTCTGACATCCCAGCCTGGCCTCTCTGTCCCGCCCTCCAGGAGAACAGGCATGTCCCTCTCTCCCCCTACGCGTCCTGCTCAGATGAATGGTTCTTTTCTGTCTCTACAAGAGATTATTGTTCCCAGTTATTTGCGCATCTCTATGGAAACATTCCTTAAAAATACTATACATCAACTTGAATTTTCCACCAGCAACATTTTTGGAACATCTGTCTGTGACCATGGACTCTGTTCACATTGAGGGAGGAGGTACTTCCTTTCCGTCCACTCCTCAGTGATAGATAAGGCAATGGAAAAGCAGCCTCTGGGGGGCAGGAAGCCTGAACTCTGGCCCAGGCCTGCTCTTAACTTTCTCTGTGACCTTGGACAAGTCACTTCACCCCACATCCGTGTACTTGATCTTTACTTCCTTACTTATAAAGTGAGTGCGTTGAACCGAGTAATCACAAATACTCCTGTCTGCCTAAAATTTACACTTCTCCTTACTCTCTCAGTCAGAAATGATACTGTTCTCCCTACCAACTGGGCTTGTTGTTTACTATTGTCCCTTTGCACTGTGTCCAAGGATTGCAGAGCTATCTAAACTTTTCTGAATATAGAATAATGATAATAACAATGTATTGTTATAGAAGAATAACAATATCTTCTTCCCATTTGATGCTCCTCTGCTAAGCTCGTTATGTGCATTATCTCATTTAATCATTCCTGCTTCGGGGTAGGTATTTTTATCCCTGTTTTATGTATGAGTAAACTTCGGCTCAGAGAAGTCAAGCAACTTTCCCAAGGTCACACAGCTCAGGAGTGGCAGAGCTGGCAATTAAGTGAGTTGTCTGTTTTCAGAGCCATCGGCACCCTTAGCCACTAGATCTTACACCACCAGGAACATGGGAAGGATCCCGATGGCCTTTGGAGAATGTTTGAATGAATGAATCTGAAAATCGTCCCCAAGAGTAAAATAGTTACATTTCCCTGTTGGGAGCTGATGGTGGATCTTAGAGTGGCCAGCCCCCAACTGAGAGCACATGTAGAAGCTTTGTGGTTGGTTTATGGCATGTCCTGCCTTGGGGTCGTAGCTATGGAAGAATGACAAGTTCTGGAGCATGGGTTTGGATTGTCTAGTCGAAGCCAGAAATCCCAGGGGGATGGTGTCCCAGATGAAAGCATTTTGTGGCTTTGGGCTCAACTTTCACCAGTTATAACCTTTATTTCCCATCCGTAAGCTCCTTCTGCACTTGTGTTCTCAACCAGTCTTGGGATGGTTATATATATGGAGACAACCCCACGTCAGCCCCACTTACTCGGGAGCAGACCCGGAAAGAGTTTGAAGCTAGCCAGCAGCTTCCCGCCTCTCGGCCAGGTGCTCCTCTCAGCAGCCTGTCCCTGGTCTCTGAGTAAGAGCTCCAGGTAGGCATTCTCAGATGCTGAAATGAAAAGTGACCGTTTCCCCTTCCATGGTAAGGAAGCAAAGAGAAGGCTTGAGCTTTTCCTCCTAGTACATCCCAGAAAGTCTGAAGGTCTAATTCTGTTTTAGCAGAACACCAGTCCCTTCTGGAGCTGCCATGCTTTGTGGTCTGGGCCGTTTCCAGAAGGGCACAGAGAAGGGCATCTTTAGAGCCTCTAGCAGCCTTTTGGATAGATTCATCCTTCCAGCCTGTTTTGGGAGCTCGCTGTGTACATGCTAATCACTTAGAGCAGCAGTTCTCAGTGGGGGTGGTTTTGTCCCCAGGGAACGTCGGCGATGTCTGGACACATTTTTGGTTGTCACAGTTGGGTGGGTGAAGGGGTGTGCCACTCTGATCTGGTGGGGAGAGCCCGGGGATGCTGCTTCACGTCCTACAAGGCTCAGGACAGCCCCCCCCCCAAAGACTCATCCCTTCCCAAATGTCACTAGTGCCGAGGCTGAGGACCCCTGGCCCCGAAATGACAAAGGCGTGCTCTTCAAGGTGGGGTCAGGGCAGCCCTCTGGAGAGGGACATCTGAGCAGAGATTGGGGGCGTGAAGGACGTCCGTGGGCAGAGGGGACAGGTGCAGAGGTGGGAGAGGCATATGTACGTGGGGTGCACCGCCAGGGAGAAGGAGGATTCCCACATAAGTGCCATGGAGCCCGGGGGTCCCAGCGGGACCGGGAGGTCTCTCACTGACCCTTCCCACGGCTCCTTCTGGCCGCTGGGTGGAGAACGGTCTGTGGGGGGCAACGGGGAACAGGGGGCCAGGGGTGGGGGAGGCTGCAGGTGTGTCTCGACCAGAGGCGGGCAGGGAAGCCTGAGTTAGAGCACTGCATGGAGTGCACCCACTACACACCCGGAACTCTGCCACGGCTTGTGTGTTGCTTGGAGTCGGAGGGGCTTAGTAGGAAACACCCGGTTTGGGTTTTGGGGAACTTGCAATACCATCAGAAGATGGGCACAGGGCAGGTGAGTGTAAGAGTTTGATGACTGGTATCGGTGGTGAATACTGTAGCTGCCTGCAGCCGTTTCTGTGTGGTTTGGGGGCTCCACTCAGTCAGAGAGCACCTCTTAGGCTTCTATCCAATAAATACTATGTAGCACCTAGGATGTACCAAGTCCAAGGAGTCCCACAGATCACCTCCTGACACTTACCAGCTGTGTGACCTTGAATCGTACATTTCTTCACCTCTTTGAGTGACAGGTGTATCATCTGAATACTAGAGAGAGATAATAATGGAATTGACCTCACAGCATTGTTGGGAGTGGGGTAAGTCACTTGGCACCATGCCTGGTAACCAGCAAAGTCCCAGTGAGTGGTGCCGGTGATGAGATGCTGTTCTGTGGCCCAGGACCCCACAGCCAGAGCAGAGGGCCCCAGAGACCACTCTGTTTAATGTCACCGTGTTATTGTTAAATTGCATCTTAGCTCATCCCTACCGGAATGGATGTCGAAGACATACTGTTAAATGCAAAAGCATACTGCAGGAGTGCATACAAAGCATTGCCCCATTTTTGCAAGGGAAGAAGTTTTCCGTATTATGTATTAGCATGTAGGAGAGTCGGTGATGAGCAATGTACATAAATATGCATATATTAGAGGACTGTCTGGAACGATACCAACCAAGCAGTTAACAGGAGTGTGGTACCTCTGCACCTGATCTGTGGGATCGGGCATGGAGGTAACTTGTGGTGTGCGGCAAAGGCAGTCACGCTCACTTCCATTTCATCATCTCCATGTCGGTTACCCTGGGGCTGAGGACTAGTCTGGCCACCGGAGTGATCATGCCTGTCTCCCTTCTGGGCAGAGGTTATTTAAAAGCAGGCAGGAATCTTCTCCTCTGCCTCCCCTTGCGGAGTGACTCTGGGGTGGAGGGGAGTCACCATCGTCTGACAGGAGACGTTGTGTAAGTAAGAGATGAACTTGTCATGGCTCGGACATCAGGTGTTGTTTGTTACCCCAGAGGAGCGTAGCTATTCAGACTAGTTCACCTTGGAAGCGGCATATGCTTCTCAGCAGCTGGATTTTTCCAATAAGCGTGCTTTATTGTTTATTTACTTATTTCTTTATTTAAAAGATTTTTTTTTCATTTTAGCGTGAGAGTGGGGGAAGGGCAGAGGGCAAGAGAGAATCTTAAGCAGACTCCCCGTTGAGCGTGAAGCCCAATGCCGGGCTCGATCTCAGGACCCTGAGATCACAACCTGAGCCAAAACCACGAGCGGGATGCTCAACCGACTGTGCCACCCAGGTGCCCCATCTATTTATTTTTTAGGGTAGGAAGTTCACTAAAAATTAAACTGTTCTCTGAAGAGGCTGCATACTGTATAACCCCAATGATAGGACATTCTGGGAAGGGAAAAACTATAGAGACAGTGAAAAGACCAGTGGTGGCCAGCAGTTGGGTAGGGGCAAGGATGAATAGGTGAAGCACAGAGGATTTTTAGGTCAGTGAAACTGTTCTCTATGATATTGGTGGATCGTGGTAGGTACATGCCATTGTGCATTTGTCCCAATCCATAGAATGTACAACATCAAGAAATCACCTGAATGTAAGCTGTGGACTTTGGGTGACAGTGACATGTCAGCACAGGTGCATCGATTGTAACAAATGCCCCACTCCAGTGGGCGGTGTTGACCGTGAAGCAGGCTGTGTGTGGGGAGGGGGCAGGAGGCATATGGGAACTCTGTACTTTCCCCTCAGTTTTGCGATGAACCTAAAACTGCCCTAAAAAGAAAAATAATAATGAAGTCTACTTTCTTTTTTAAATCAAACTTTTACTGTGGAATGGACCATTCATTTCTAAGACTTCAGAAACATAAAAATTCCTGAAAACACAGATTATTATACTCGGGAATTATCCAATTGTGGAAAGTCTGGGTGTTCAGCGCCAGTATCCACGTACTTGAGTGTAAGGTCAGTTGGGGGCCTCCCAGTAGTCTGGGGGCTCTGGAACTCCATGGCTTTTGAAAAGAAAGGGTGGGGTAAACCCCTTCCAGAGGATAGCACCAAAAACCAGAAGTCTGCGAAATCAAAGGCAAGTTTATTTTCGTGAAGCTGGGCCTATATGAGCTGTGAGCTGCCTCTTTTCCTTTTAGTATCTTTATTCAGAAGGAGACCAGCAGCCCAGCCAGTATCTATAAATAAACAGCCCACGATGATCTGTCCCTCCTGGTTGCAGTTGTCCCAACAAAGGACCGTGGCCCGTTCCCAGATCCGAGCCCCCTGACCACGCCGAAGCCCCAGCAACGTTTGAGTCTCCAAGCAGAGGTTTTCGTGGTTGCCGGGCGAGAATCCTCAAAGGCGTTTTCAGCCCCAGTCCCCGGCCACAATTTACAGAGACTCAGCCAACCATTTGTGAGGCGAAGTGGGAGGAGAAAAGACCGAAGAAGGAAGGCATTTCTTAGTGCCCAGGGGACCCAGATGAGAAGCAGTCTTTAAGCGGCTTGACTTTTTAAAAAATCACTTCCATACTGACACGCACTGGCCCTCTGACCTTGGCCGTGGAAGAACGTCTTGAGATGAGAGGCCCCGGGCCACTCAACTGTTTCCTCATTTCCATGAAGTCCACTGCCTGCCACCGCCCAGCTTCTGCCTCCTCCACTCCCGAGAAGCTGGCCTCCAAGGCCAACGGCGGTGTCCTAATCTGCGGACAGAGGGGCGCCTTCATCCTCACGTTCCTGACCCTCTTTCCTGTGACTTCCGCCTGCTTCGTGGCTCGGACGGTGTCCTCCTTCTCCTAGTCTCTGACCTGCCGGCCGCCTCCCCACCCCGCCCCCGTGGGTTTCTTCTGCTGCTTGCAGTGCGTGTGGCCCTCAATGCAGGTGTCCCCAACCCCCTTCCTTAGTGGTCTTCTCACGTCTTCTCAGGGTCTGCCTCTGTGCCTTCATAGGGATGGCCTGCGGCAGGGCCAGCTTCATGGGCCCAAGACCCTCAGGAGGCTTGGTTTCATGTTCGGATGTCCCAGTCATGAAATTCTTAATACATTTTGACCAAGAGAGGTCTCATTCTCGTTTCGCAGGGAGCCCTGCAAATCACATAGCCGGTCCTGCCTGCGGGAACCTTGGACCTTAGCACTTCCACAAAAAGCACGCGGGCAAGGGACTTAAATTCTCCATCACTTTTCTGGAGTTCTTAGGTGAATCCAGGGCATGGTGCTGGGAAAGCAGTCAGCCGGGTGCCTAACACGGGCCCGTGAGGGTTATTGGGGCTTCTCGCCTCTTCTTCTCCCTTGAGCTGGTTCCCTCTGGCTCATCTCAGTCAAAGGGATTACCAGTCATTCAAAAATCTCATCTGCTCCCTGTTGGCTCCTCCCGTTTCCACGGCCCGTATCCATCAGCTCCTTCTTATTCTGCGTCTGAAATGTTTATCAAACCTCTCTTTTCCCTCCCTCTCCGCTGCCAGTGTGCAGATTCCGCTTACACAGGCTGTGGTAAGAGTTTCCTAATTAATCTCCTCGCCACTTGATCCAGCCGAGGAGAATAAGTCAAGCTGGCCCATCAGGAACATATGCAAACACTGGTCCGTCCTTGAAGATGGAGCAGCTCCTTTGAAGGAGGTTAGGAAAATAAAAGCCCCCATCAGCACCCGCTTCTGGGCCTGGCTCCGGGCACATGGTCTTGCACGTCATCATCCCAAAGACCCTACCAGGTAGATGAGGTGACCGCCCATTTTACAGAGGAGAAGCTAGGGCTCAGAGAGACGGTAGTGTGGACGGACTAACGCGGGGGTAGAGCTAGGATCCCTCCCCAGATCTCTGTGGCGGGAAAAGTACTTGTTCTTCAGCAAAAGGACATCAGGGGAAAATTAGGGAAATTGGAAGAAGGCCTGTATTTTAGTTACTGGTCATGTACCCATGTTGGTTTCCTGGTTTTGATCATGGTACAATCGTTACGTAAGCCACTGGCATTCGAAAAAGCTGAGGGAGGGCTACGCAGGAGATCTCCGGACTGTTCTTGCCCCTTTCCTGTAAGCTAAAATTATTTCAAAATGAAAAGCGTTTCAAAAAAAGTAACCTCCTGCCCTTTCCACTCTAGGCTCTGTACCCATCCCTGCACTTTCTGATCTTGTCGTCCACTTGTCACTACTGTCCCCCCCGACACACACATGCACACGCACACACGCACGCTCACACAAATTCCCCACGATGTCTTCGCACAGGGAATATTGCCCCAGATTGCTGCACCCTTCAGCTCATCCAGCTCGGCCTGTGACCTGCCCGAGAGGGTCGGTAGGAATCGTGAAAGGAGACGGGGGACGGCGTGCCCAGGAACTGCACTGAGGCTGTGTTCCTCTACCCACCCCTCCTTCTTGGCGACAAAAATGCAGCGGTGTTACTTGCAACTTATACATTGCAAAATGCCTTGCCTCCCCCTCCCCATCCCCCGTATCGCCTCCTCCCCCTCTCTCTTTGAGTTGGCGTGTAACCTTGATGATCCAGCCAAATGAGTTATTTGAGATGGAAACGTTAATTTATTTGAGCAGATGGGTGTCAACGCTGCTCTGTAAAAAGGTGGCGGTGTGCCGTATTGGCCCAGAGTGCTACAGATGAAGTCCTGGCTGCCTCGCTGAATCGCCGAGTGTGAACGGAATCATATGTTAGCAGCACTAAGGGAAATGCCTATTTAAGCCGAGCCCTTCCAGAAAACAAATCATTACCCCCCAATCTTTGTTTTAAATCTGGATTTTCACGTCTCTCGATGTGCCGAGGGTCTTGAAAAACCTGAAACTCATTATTTCTCAAAGTGTGGTCCAGTGACGGCCCACATCAGAGTCACCCAGGGGCTTTATTAAAAATGCAGATCCGTGGGACCGTGCCCCCCTCCCTGACCCACAGACTCCCACTCTCAGAGGTGCCGGCTCAGGGCTCCTGCAGTTTTAACAAGCTCCCTGGGTGACGGTCATGCACCCAGAATTTGGACCCCCGTTGCAGAAACGGTGCCGTCAAACTGCCCAGGAAAATCTTCAAAGCAAAACAGAACAAGAAACATGGGGGCTTGAGGTGTTGTGTGTGTGTGGTGGTGGTGTTTTGTCCTATTTCTTTCTCTTGTTTTTCTCTATCCTTTCAGATTTTTGTGCAAAAAAAAAAAAAAAACTTCTGTGGTCAGAAAGAAATAAAGGGAATACATAGCACAAAGAGATTATTTGTGCTCTAGATGCAAAAGACGGTTTGGAAATTTCAGGAATTTCCAAGACAAGGGACCTCCCTGTCCTTGGCACTGAACTTTAAGCCTGGCTTCTCCTCGGACGCCCTCCCTCTTGCCTGCCTCCCCCCTCCCTGGCCACAGCCTTCTCTAAGTGTTACATCCAATTTTCTCTTGAATACATGTAGTGAGGAAACTCAATGACTTCCCAGGGGACCCTACTTATGGGGAGGCAGTGCAATGAGAAGATTTATGGGACGTCTGTAAAATATGTGTGTCGAAACTCGAGACATTTTGATCGCTACCAAGGAGAAAAATGGACAGTTTCTCACCACTCGGTTTCTGGAGCATTTTTTATGGGTTTTTAAAATTAATTAATTTCCCCCCCTTTGTTAGGCATTCTTGGCACAGACACAAGCCCCGGAGAAGGGAAACATTGCCCGCGGGCTGTATGTCCAAACTGTCAGGTTCTCAATCCCAAATCTCCGGGGGCAAGGCCAGACTTCACGCGCTTCCCATGGAGTGGGGATGTCAATGTCGGCGGGAAGGGGGGCTCTTATTAGCAGCCTTGCCCCCACTGCTCCAACAGGCTTCGCGCACAGCCTCTTCCCCGGGCCGGCTCCACACCCAGAGCCATTATGGGGATGGGAAAGAGCCTGGGACGTTCACCATGCCACACCAGGGCCTCTCTGCTGCGAGCACCCTTGCCGTGACGGCAGGACCATCCCTTCGGCATCTGGTTTTTCTCAGCCTCACAGGTTCCATTCCTGCCCCTGGGGACTTTGCAGCCCAAGACAATGAACCGAACGGAATTTCCTGGCTGGCGGAGGAAGAGCGGGCGCACGGATGGGGGGAATTTGGGCCCCTGCATCCTGCTTCTGTCACCAGCTTGTCCTGGGTTCCCTTTTAGCCACAGCCTCTTCCCTCGTGAAAGAAAAATCCAGAGAGTCTGCTTTAGCGAAGTGTGATGAAGATGAGAGAAAATATGTAAACAAATGCTCCTGCCCTCACCACTACCCCCCAGGGGACATATGGGGACATTTTCGGTTGTCACACGGGGCTGGAGGTGGGGGTGGGGTGGGGGGTTGTTGCTTGCCTCTGGCAGCGAGGTCAGGGATGCCGCTCAGCACCTTCCCATACCCGGGACAGCTCTCCACCATCAAGACTTGTCTGGCCCAAATGTCAGTGGGGCCAAGGTTGAGAAACCCTAATAAATATAAAGGGCCTGGCAAACAGTCGGTGATTAAAATCGTAATAATGGAAAAGGGTGCAGAGAAAGGAGTACAGTTAAGTGTATTCAATAAACCTTACTATTATTAGTAGATCCCAGATAATTGGTAGTTGCTTCCTGGCATGCCTCGAAGGATTCTCAGGCTACAAACAAGCCCAGCTAGACAGTGTCATGATTGATTAGTGATGTCTGCCGTGGGCATGGCAGGGGGAAGTGGCAGCGGGAGTGCAGTGTATTTTCTGACCCTGGACACTGTGATGTCGAGCATCTGTTTCTGCTCTGACATCCTGTGATTCTATTGCCATGATTCTGTGAGTCTCTCTATAAACTTCTGTAGTCAGCATTATTTACAGAATATTTGAGCAGCCCAGGCTCCTGCAGGCTTGCTTGGCAGGGCAGGCTGGTGAGCTGAGAGCCAGGAAGACAGAACCGGCTCTGTGCAAGGCAAAACAGATCGTTGCTGACAGCATGTGATGTGGGTGACGTGGCAACTCCCCGCTTACCCCCTAAAATAGTCCCCATCTCTCTCGGGCTAAAAATTTTTACTATTAGTCACTGGATCGGATTAAAATATTGTCTCCAGGAGGGCTTTGTTTAAATGCACAGATAGGGCCGAGAAGGGATAAGCATGCAATCCACGCCGAGTGTTAACTTGCCAAACTCATTGTTGCTCAGCGGAATAGAACCGAGAGGGCACGGGGCAGGAGAGAGGTTATTTTTGAGAGTGGGTGAGGAGGTTCGGGAAAGTATAACTTAGAGCACAGGACTCAAAACCACTGTCCTGCACAACTCCAGGAAGTGCTGTGTGTTCTGAATTAGAGTGACCACCTTATCCGGGGACTTTCTTATGATTAAAATGAAGATCTTATATTCCAGGGACTCCCTGTGTCTCAGGCACACCAGGGTGGTTGGTCACTTAACTCTAGGCCATGTGGCATGGGGGGAGCTTTGTAGCCCTTGCTGGCATTTATACCTCATGTGGCTGCCCGAATTCTCTTTCTGGACATGTTCCTCCCTTGCTTATGAGCCCTCTGTGGCTCTCCAGGGCCCACTGAATGAGGTCTCCTTATGGTGTTCAAAGCTTGCTTGCTTGAACCTTGCTTCCTGATGTCGCCTGATGCTCCAGTCTCCTGCCAGGTGTCACATCAACTTGTTGCCATGCTGGAGACCCACTGAGTGCTATTCTCTCTCCCTGGGCTAGAGAAAGAGCTTTCCTAGAGGGGCGGACCCATTTCTTGGAGGGTATTCAACTTGTGTCAGTAGCAGGAGAGTTCATCAGCCCAGCCTTTGTATTGTGAAGCTCATCTGACTCCCCCAGTGAGTTGGGGCTTGGCATAACGCCACCACTTTTTGTCAGGAGGGACCCCACTTGTCCTAGAGAGTCCCAAGAACCTTTAGAGGAAAAAGGCAAAGCCACTGGATACAGGAAACCACCCCAAATGAAAATAAAGACTCCTTCCTTCCTGTTGGCTATACATTACTTGGCAGATCCTCTCCTTCTCTCTCATCAATAGGTAAGACAAGTGTCATGCCCATCTGGCAGGTGGAAAAACTGAAGTCCCAGGCACAGGGCCCTAGATACAATAAAGAAAGGTTTCTGGACAAGGGGCAGGCACAGTGGTGTTTCATGTCTCATGGCACATCGGGGACTAGACGGTGACTGATCAAAGTCTCCTGACCTATATTCTCTGGTGTTTTCATTCCTTCCTTCCTGATATTTGTTGAATTCTTATTATGTGTCAGGCGGAGTGTTCGTCTCATAATAATGATTATATTGTAACTAGACTGTGGGAGACTTTATTACCTGCAGGGCCTCTACTGAATTTTGTATGCACTCATTTTAGTGCTCATGACAACCCACTGGGGCGTGGTTACTATTACTGTCTTTAGGGATAGGTGAGTGACGGAGACAGAGGAGGGAGAAGCAGCCCTCTCCAGGTCGCTCAGCTCATCAGCGGGGGCTTCGCTGAGGCTTGTCCTGGGTGCTGGTGTGGCCTTGGTGGAGCTCTCACTCTCGGAAGGAGAGAAATGGACCATTTCTCTGAGGCCTGACCTTTGCCTCCGAGATGCACCAAGCTGCTCCTGCCTAGTGAGTGACATTCCAATTAGGAGAGAAAGAAAGACAATGTTGCCAAAGCATCTTCTGTGGGCCAGGCGCATCATTTCTGTTTTCCATACCACCTGGTGAAGGAGCTGTGGTTGGGCCAGAAGAAATCGAGGCTTGAGGGGTTGGCACGGTTGGCCAAAGCTTCGCAGCTGGTTTGCGGGGAGTGGAGACCCAGCCTTGGGTGGTGGTGTCGCAGGACTTGCTTTTTCCACCAGGCAGCCATGGCTGTCCCAGAGGACGGCGATGGGGAGTGAGTGTGCCGTGAGTCTTCGGGCCACACGAAAACCGCAGGAGCGGCTTGATACGTGATCTTAAGCACGGACTCTCAGGACAGGAGCCAGAAAGCCACTCTCCCACCCATTGCAAGTCCCGGGAACGTGGGGAGAGGACCCAGGACTGGCCCCAGCGGAGTCCCGCTGCCCACTATGAGCAGCAGGTGGCGCTGTGGCCCCGGTTTACCAAGGGCAGCGGGAAGGTGGAAAGGAGGGGGGAATCCAGAAAGAAAAACTAGTGGAAAACAAGGATTTAAAAGAAGAACAATTTGTTCCAAAACATTTGCCTTGTAACGGGGTCATCTATAAATTCTGGGATTTCCTGTTTGCTGCTGGGCAGGCTGGCCGGCAGGCAGGCCGCTCTCCTCTCCGCAGTCTGGAAGAATCATTTCAGCCCCACTCACAAGCTCTGGCCTCCCCTGGCCCAGATTGGCTCTGAAATTTCCCGGCTTTTGTGCCCGTAAGCAGGATCCTGTGACAGCAGGTCTCCTTGAGCTGTGCTCCAGTTTCCGCAGGGTGGGAGGAGGAGCCAGATCGTGGTCTTTTTCAAAGAAGAGACTATATTTGCGATCTCCCTGTGCTAGCCGTGCTGCTGGGCTTGTTTTGAGTCAGAAGTGAGAGAAAAGAACATAATGAACGAGACAGAGGTGGACCTCTCATTTTTATTTTCCGTAGTTACGATTTTCTGTGTGTGCAGTGAGAAGACTGAAGATCTACGCTCTTAGTGAATATCAAGCATACAATGCAGTATTGTTAGCCACAGTTACCGTGCCATCCGTTAGACACCCAGAACTTACTCAGCTTCTCGCTGGAAGTTTGTATTCTTTGACCAACACATCCCCATTTCTCCGGCCCTCCCCACTGCTGGCAACCACCATTCTACCCTCTCCTTCTGCAAGACTGACTTTTTAAGATTCCACATATAAATGATACTCTGCAGTATTTGTGTTTCTGTGTCTGACTTATGTCACTTTAGCATAATCGTCTCCAGGTTCATGTTGTTACAAATGGCAGGATTTCCTTCTTTTTTTATGGTGGAATAACATTCCATTGTGTGTATATACCACATCTTCTTTGTCCGTTCATCTGTCAATGGCCACTTAAATTGTTTCCAGGTCTTGGCTATTGTGAATAATGCTTCAGGGATCATGGAGGTGCAGGTATCTCTTCGACAGAGTGATTTCATTTCCTTTGGATATACACCCAAAAGTGGGATTGCATCATATGGTGGTTGTATTTTTAAGTTTTCTGAGGAAAGATGTGGCCCCTTTAAAAGAGAGCTGTTCTAGTTAATGTGGGGATGGAAACATCATTGGAAGAGACAAAACTCTTTTTTTCAGCCCAGTAGAACTTGAACCAAGTCCAAAACCCAAAGCCTTGATGGATAAATGGCTACAGAAAAGGCATCCATCCATCCATCCATCCATCCATTCATCAGTCCACCAACCCATCCATCCATCCATCCGCCCACCCATCCATCCATCCATCCACCCACCCATCCATCCACCCATCTATCCATCCATCCATCCACACACCCATCCATTCATCCATCCATCCATCATCCTTCCACCCATCCATCCATCCGCCCACCCATCCATTCATCCATCCATCATCCTTCCACCCACACATCCATCCATCCATCCATCCATCCACTCACCCACCCACCCATCCATGGATCCATCCACCTGTCCATCCATCCATCTATCCGTTCATCCATCCACCCATGCATTTATCCAATTATTCACTCATTCATTCAGTAGATGGTTATGGAGTACCTACAGTATGCTTGTACCTTGTCTTGTTTTAGTCCGAGGCTAAGCCTAGACCAGCTCTGTATCTCCTTCTGGGGCCAGTGGCATGTGGAGGGCATGTGAGTACCATCTGGAGATGGGGTCCAGAAGGTGGGCTCAGGATTCCTGGACAACAGCTGTTGGGACCTTTAACGAGGATTGCAACATATTTGGCCAGGGTGAGGGGTACAGTTTGTGGCTGAAAACAGAGTTTTTCCCTGAATAAGTCAAACGAGCCTGTCTGGGATCAACTCCACGAGGGCTGGACAATCTGGTCCCAGCAAATTAAAACAACGTGGGCACCAGCCAGCTACATTTTTGAAAACAGCATTTTTGTTGTTTTAATCAAGGACGCCACCCCTGTCCCCTGCCCTCGACAACAAGCTCTGAATGGAAATGGGGCAGAATTCATAAGAAAATAAAACAATTCTTGGTTATTCCAGCACATGCTCATTTTCCTTCTCATGAGCTTCAAAACTGAAGCGGCTTTCTGTCCCTCATTTTACCCCCCTGTCCACCGGCTTGGCAGGATTGATGAGCCTGTGCCAAGAGTGTCTGAAGTGACGCAAGAGCAAAGAAGCTCTTTCCATGTGTGAATCTGAAGCCAAATTGTTGTGTTCTCCTCACAGGTGGGGAGCCCCTCCTAGCTAGGGTCTTGGTCCCTGTGGGGNGGGGGGGGGGGGGGGGGGGGGGGCGCGCATGAGCCCCCAGGCTGAGTCTGCTTATTAACTGCGCCTTTATTTTCTGTATTCTGATGCTTTGACGTCTTGAGACCCAGCCACTCTATAGGGACTGCCCCGGCCAGAGTTAGCAGGTCCTAGAGATGGTGAACACTTGGCCGGGAACTGTGACTTTCAAATGCACACCAGCCAATCCAGAGTTCAGATCTCCAACCATGGCCCTTGTGGGGCTCTCACACCCCAGGCCACTTACCACCTGTCCCAACCACCCCAGGACACACAAGGAGGGGCAGCCCCTAGGCCCAAGATCTCACTGAAATTATTCAAATGAGCCCATCCTAAGCCTGCTCACCCTCCCTCACCCCTTCCTGTAAAAACCGCAGTAAAGTTCTTACCCATGTTCCTCCCCTGCTGCCTGTGCCTTCTGACTGACCCCAGTGCTTCCTTATGTGACCCTGCATGGTGGGCATTGGCGCCTGTTTCTAGAGCCCCGCAAGGATAATAAACTTCTTCCTGTGTGACCATCAGTTCCCCGTCTGAATGTCTTACCATACCTGATGAAGGCAAATCTAGGTCCCCTTAAGACCGTCTCAGTGACTACAGCAGCTCACGGTGCTCGCTTACTTACAGCCTCCTCTTCCGTAGAATGGAGACAGTGACAGCCTGTGATGGTGGGGACTGGGTAGGTGACAAAGTGATTTCCCGGCCTCAAGAAGCACCTCTTCGCAGCCCCTCCTTAGGTCACGTTCATGTTCTCTTTTCTTTATAACACTTAATTTGCAATGGAAGTGACTCATTTCTGTCTTTGCCTGCCTCCCCCTGCTAGAACGAAAGCTTTTGTTCACTGCGAAGCACCCAGTGCCTAGAACAGTGCCTGGCACGTAGTAGGTGCTCATGGAACGGTACGGAATGAAGGCGAATGTGCCCCGCACATAGATAGGCACGTGTTCTTCTCGTTGCTTTCCTCCTTCCTCCATCTTTTGGGATCCTCTTGTGTGAGCTGGTGTGTGGATGTGGGCCACTTTAGAGGTTGGAAGCCATTCAGTGAGGTTCTTGTCCCTTGTGCTGGCCCGTAGAGCTTTGTACTCACATGAAGGTTCTCACCCAAGACACTCAGAGCACTTGATAAACATGAATGATGTAAATGGGGCGCTTTGTTTGCAGCAGGTGGGACATGATTCTCTGAAGCAAGATGGTTCCCAGTGAAGCCAAACCTGTTCTGGAAGAGAGTGGAAACTTTAAGCACAGAGACCTAGGGGCCACTGGGCCACTTGCCCAGTGACGTCCGGCCAGCAGCTCAGGTCAGCAGAGAGATTCCTGGAAGGCGGCCCCTCCTAAGAACCCCTCCCTCCCCTGGCAGCCCTATGCCCTGGAGTGGGTATTGTTTTGCTCCTTTGGCAGAACTTCCTGAATCAAGCTAAGAGGATTCTCCAGCTGCCAGAAGGCTCCTTGCATGGATTTATTGAGTCCCCACTTAGCAGAGGCACTGAGGCTGTGAGTCGTATCCTGCTCATACCCGTGCATTCATCAGATCCCTTTGAACATCCAGTCTGGTTCAAGCGCTCTGGATACAAGGATGAGGAGACCAACGAGGGGAGACTGACTCATGAAGGAAGCACTTGGCAGAGCACACAGAGCGCAGGGTCTTTGGGAGCCCAGAGAAGAGGTTTGGGTCAGGACAGGCTTCTTGGAGGAGTACTGCTTCTGGCGATACTCAGAACTCTTTCCGTTGTGTCTTACAAAACCCCAACCAGAACAGGTTTAAGCCATAAAGAAAATACACTGGCTTATGGAATGCATAAATGTAGGAGTCGCTGGCTTCAGGCACAACTGGATCAGGCTGCTCATTTAAGAACTCTGTCTCTTGGTGCTATTTCTCTCTCTGTGTTGGCCTCATTTCCTCCAAATGGGACCAAAATCTACCCCACTTGGTGGAGAAGAATAGGAATTGGAAGCTTTCAGTTTACATTCTTCTATTTGTATGTTTACTTAGCCATTGTTTACTGAGTGGCGAACAAGACAATGTCCTACAGATTTATCCTACAGACAGACTTATGTGCCAAAGACACATGTACAGGAATCTTCATTTCAACACTGTTTACACTGACCAAAGCCTGGAAGCAACTTAAGTGGCCACCGACAGGGGTTGGTTCAGTAAGTTACGCAATGGAAGACCAGACAACCCTTCCGAAGAATGAACTAGATCTCTATCCATAGTCCTCACTTAGGGCCACTCCATCCCCTAGAGGACATTTGGCAGTGTCTGGAGACATTTCAGTTGTCACAGTTGACGGGATGTGGGAGTGGGGGGAGGGGGGGAGGAGGCGCAGCACTAATAACATCTCGTGGCTAAAGGCCAGGGGTGCTGCTGCACCCTCTGGCGCCCAGCATAGCACCCCTCCCAACAAAGAATTATGCAGCCCAAAATGTCAATAGTGTCAAGATTGAGGAACCCCGATCTGTATCTGCTGATACAGAGATCTTTAAGATACGTTAAGTTAAAAAAAAAAAAAGCATCGTGGAAAACAATAAATACACTAGACAGCCGTTTGTGCAAAGCAAGGAGCATATCTGTCTCTGTGCTTACACATGCATAGCATTCTCTCTCGGGGAATGAATAAGAGAGTGGGGGGCTGTGTCTTCTGAAGGCCTAAGGGAGAGGTGTGGAAGAGAGATTTATTTTCACTGTGCAGCTTTTGTACTGTTTGAATATTTTTAGACCACATATGTGTATTCTTTAAAATACATATAATATACATAGTCTGAAAGTTTGGCCAGACCCACCCACATTCCCTGCCTTCCAGGTCTTCCCCCTCTGGAGCTAGTAGGTTAAGAACATCCCCCCAAGGGCGCCTGGGTGGCTCAGTGGGTTAAAGCCTCTGCCTTCGGCTCAGGTCATGATCTCAGGGTCCTGGGATGGAGGCCCACATCAGGCTCTCTGCTTGGCGGAGAGCCTGCTTCCTCCTCTCTCTCTGCCTGCCTCTCTGCCTACTTGTGATCTCTCTCTCTGTCAAATAAATAAAAAAAATCTTTAAAAAAAAAAAAAAAAAAAAGAACATCCGCCCGAGTCACAGTTGGGGCAGCTCTTAGAGACGTTCATCTTAGGAGTCATCAGAGAGGCTTTGGAGGTGCTGGGTGGGAGGCATCCGGTGGGTCTTTGTGGGAAGACCGCCTAGAGTCTTTAATGCAAGTGTGTGCATGGGAGATCACGGAGGGAATACGGTAAACAGAATTAGCAGATGTCCTTGACACCTTTATTCGTTTCCCAGGGCCACCATAACAAAGCACTACAAACCGGGTTGCTTCAAACAACTGAAATCTATTCTCTGGCACAGCTCTGGAGGCTAGAGGTCCAGAATCAGGGTGTCCCGGTCAGCAGGGCCTTGCTCCTTCTGAAGGCTCTAGGGAAGAATCTTTCCTTGCCTCTTCCAGCTTCTGGAAGTCTCTAGCCATCTTAGGCATTCCTTGGCTTGCAGCTGCATCCCTCCGATCCCTGCCTGCAGCCCCAGGCGACCTCGTCCCTGTCTGTCTGTCTTTGCGTGCAGTGTTCTTCTTAGAAGGACAGCAGCCGTGTTGGATGGAAGGCCCGCTCCGCTCCAGCATGACCTCATCCTAACTGAGCTCATTGAGATTATTCTACTTCCAAATCAGGAAACATTCTGCGGTTTTGGAAGACTTCACCGTATCTTTTGGGGGGAGGACACAATACAACTCATGACGACTCCTAAGCACACACACATGTAAGTAGTTTTTTCCATTTCAGTTAACAAACAAACAAACTACTGTTCTACTGATTATGCTTCAAGAAGTGTGGATCTCGGGGCGCCTGGGTGTATCAGTTGGTTAAGCATCTGCCTTCAGCTCAGGTCATGATCCCAAGGTCCTGGGATCAAGCCCCACATCAGGCTCTTTGCTCTGTGGGGAGTCTGCTTCTCCCCCTCCCTCTGCCTGCCACCCCCCTGCTTGTGCTCTGTCTCTCTCTGTCAAGTAAATTAAAAAAATCTTTAAAAAAAGAAAGAAAGAAAGAAAGAAATGTGGATCTCATATAATTTCTTCACTTTACAGTTGAAGTGTCTGAGGCCCAGAGAGGGACAGTCATTAGCCCAAGAACACATAGCAGATTAGAGGCAAGGCAGAAACTAAAATCTAGGTCACTCTCTCCTGAAGGATAGAGTCCCTAAGTCATGTTTGTCCTTGATGGGAGCTGCTCTTTGTACGTGAGGCCGTGGCTGACTGGCTGGTGATCCACAGGGCACCCATCAGCTCGTCTACCCACCCCCTGCTCCTGCCCGTTACCTCCCAGCGTGCAAGCTCAGCTACCTGGCAGAGCATTCCTGTTCCTACAGACACATAGGGTCTTATTTCTAAATGTTCCCAGGTGTGTTTTGGGGGACTCAAGGTTGTATGTGACTGAAACCACTGCAGACCAACTGAAGTCAAAAGAAGGATCTGTTGACTCGTGCATCAGGGGAGACACAGCTGGACCAGGAAGTCAAATGATGCCCTACTCCATCTCTCTCCCCTGCTCTCCGTGCTGCTTCCCTGTGTATTGGCATCATCCTGAAACACTCTCATGTTGAGGTGGGAAGCATGGGGCCTGGCCGCTCCAGGCTCATCGGCGTTCAAAGGAGATCCTGCCCTTTGCCCAGGCTCTGGCCAACATCCCAAGGACGGCTTGCTGGCCACATCCCAGAACCCATGCCTAGGGCCAGGAGGATTTTGTTCTGGGCTTGGGCAGACCTGGAACAGTGAGTGGGGTCTGCTCTACCCCGACCATGACAACTGAAAATGGGAGAGCACTGTTCCCCCAAAAGGTACTGGTCAAGTGTAGTACATTAGTCCACTGGGGTGAGTTAGCTCTGCTCCCTCTTCGCTGACTGCCCACCTGCTCTGAGGTTACATACAGCGGTGATGGGGTGAGGAGACTGAAGGGCTCTGGATAGCCACTCCCCACTGCAGGGGGCCACGTTGAACCATGGACTGTTGGGCTTCCTCTGGGTTTCTGTAGTCCTTCCTTTACACCCCCACCCACAACCAGACTGCATACTCCTTCTGGGACCCTGGCTTATTCCCCTTTGCAACCAGGATCTAGCACAGCAGGCAAAGAGGAGGCTCTTAGTAAGTGTCCATTGAATTGGGAATCTCTCCTAAGCCCAAGGATGTGGTAGGTGCTCCATAAAACTTTGCTGAATGAATGCGTGATTAGATGGATGGATTGGTGCATGCATGCTTGCACACATGCATGTTTGTACATATGGATGAATGGATGGATAGATGCATGGAGAGGTGGGTGGGTAGGTGCATGAATGGGTGGACAGATGAACAGATGGAATAATAGAGTGATGGGTTGATGGATGGGTGGATGTGTGGGTGGATGGATGGATGGGGAGATGAGTGGATGGATGGAGGCATGGGGGGAGGGGTGAGTTGACAGATGATATCCTGACCCCCGCTCAGTCCCAGTCTCCTATGCAAAGAGCCGTTTCCATCAAGGGCAGGCGTAGCTCCCTGATTCTTTCATTGTCTGGCTATCTGATTTCTGTCACACAGCCTACTCACTTGCTTTTGCCATACAGGGGAGTTAATACTCACTTGCCTAGCGACTTCCATTCTGATTCTGCTGTTTATCATTGGAGACAGTGACAAACCATGCTATGGAGAATAAGGGGCCAGGTGTCTGTTCAGAAAGAGAAGGAAACCGTTAAGAACAGGAGCTGTGTGCCCCTCTCTGTCTTCCTGCAGACAGACTTTATCCACATGGTGGTGAAGACGGCTGGGGTAACTCTCAAGTCACATCCTTCCGGCTCTGTGGATAGAGGTAGCTCTCTGACCCGGGCTTTTATAAGGCAGAAGAACCCAAGAGACCTGGGGACGATGCTCTGGAGGCAGCCATATCATGGCTTTCCTAAATGTGCTGCTTCGAGACTCAAGCTCTTAGCCTGCCTCCAATTCAGATGGGAGTTGGTCCCACCAGGGAGAGCATCGCATTCCACCCCTAAGGAGCTCTGGCTTCTTTATTCCCTTTTCTGTTGTGTCCTCATGCCTCCCGGGAAAGGGGCCAACTCAGCAGTGTCAGAGGGAAACAGCTCCTGGGAAATAGTCCCAAGGGCCCACCTGGGCTGACAGGCAGTGCTTACTGATAGCTGGGCGGCCCTCTGGGAGTCCATCTTGCTGGACAGAGAGCACTCATGCCACGCCCCGCAGACCCATCATCTCCCTTAGGTTTCAGCTCTTACGAGATTCAGTTAAATAGTTGGCTAGGTGCTGAGCAGAAGGGCTCATTCCCACTGCCTCTGCCACGCTCTCCATGGGGCGCCGCACACTAACAGCCACGAGCGTGCATTCAGCTCCCGCTACGTGCCAGGCTCCCTCCTACTCTTATGAGACAGCTATTAATATCCCCACTTCACGGAGGAGAAAATGAGGCTCAGATGGCGAGGTCAGTGGACTCACTCATGTTCATGCAGCCAGTGCGTGGCTGGGCCAAGATTCAAACATGGGGCTCCCTGCAAATTCACAGCTGCCTCTGTGGATTGGCGTGCCCAGGACTTCACTGCTGTTCGCTGCTGATCCATTTTGGAGTTTAATCAATGGAAAACCTCACTTAGCGTTTTATTTTCTCTATCAGCAATTTGTGAACTGTAATAGCCTATGAGGGAGGAAAAATAGCCTATGGAAACAAAGATTGATGCTAAAAACTGGAAATGAGTCAGTGTTAGCACTTGTGTGCCCTTTCTGTTTTGGCTGCTGGAATTGAGTAAAAAGCACAACCCCCAGGGGATGTGATTTAAGGATCCCTGAATGTTCCCATCACCTAACAGCTCCTCTGTTTCCCAAGATTTCACCTGGAGACTTTCATTTCTTTGGGTCTGAAATCCTTTTTGATTTTCAGAAGACTTTAATTAAAATGACAATACCTCTGAGAGCGGCCATAATAATCTTCGAGCCTATGCATCAGCTAAAAGCTTAAGCAAAGGAGCAGAGAGTGACGACTGAGCAAAGGGGCATGCGGTGCACAAAGTTGGCCAGGAAGCAGGTCTGGGCCCACTTTGCCTCTGTCACAGTTCCACCCAAGGCCAGCTGGAAAGGGAGAAAACCAGGTCTGCTATTTATTGGTGGATTGTAGATTACTCGGACACTTAGAAACCTAACGCGACCATGAGCACTTATTCTCTCGCACATTTCCCGTGGGTCAGGAATCCAAGCATGGCAGGACTAGGTGGGCTGACTCTGGCTCTCTCAGGAGGGTGCAGTTGAGATGTTGGCTGGGCTGCGGTCTTATCTGAAGGCTTGGCTGGGGCTGGAAGATTGTCTCCGAGGTGACTCGCTCACATGGCTATTGGCAAGATGATGCTGGCCGCTGGCGGGAGGCCTCTGTCTGTCACCACATGGATCTGTCCACGGGGCTGCTCGAGGATCCTCACAACACAGGGGCCGACTCTCCTTAGAGCTGATGCACCCAGAGAGAGAGAACGAGCACACACAAAGGGGCGGCAATGTCTTTTATGACCTTGCCCTAGCAGGTCATCATACTCCTCCATTTCTACAGCATTCTCCAGGTGACACCGTTCTGTGAGAGACAGTCCTCCAAACAGGTGTGAACACCAGGTGGTGAGATTCTCAGGGGCCATCTCGGACACTGACTTGGGACTACCATGATCATTATCCTTATTTTACAAGTGATAAAACGGAAGCATGAAGAGCTCACCTGAATGTATGCCTGGATTTTCCGCGACGCAGGGATCGTGTCTGATTGTTCACTACAATATTCCTGGAAGCACCTGGGACAGTGCCCAGCATTTAGTGGGTGTTCAGGAAACACTTGCTGAATGAGATAAGCAAATGGATAGATACTTGCTTCAGAAAAAAAAAGTGACATCTGAAATTCAGTCCATTTTACTTACTGCTCTGTTAGATGTCCGTAGGGGGCAGGGATCGAGGGACGGGATTTTGCATCGCTAGACTTCTCCTATCATTGACTTTTTGTGCATGTGTGTGTCATTGTGGCTTACTGTTCAGTGAGTCTTCTGTTACTTTAAGACCTGAATCATCTGGCATGTTGTGGAGGGGAGAGGTGTGCAGAAACTGAACAGGGAGGAGCCCTCCCCTTCTTTGGATGATAAAAGGGTCACTTTAATTGAAATAGAGTTATAACTGGTTGCCAGATTTATAACTGGTTACCAGATTTAAGCATAAGGTCAAAACCTCAGAGTGGTGAGATTATATATACAGACAGCATGTATATAAATGTATGTATAATTTATGCAATATTTTTCCTATTCGCGCTCTCTACTTAAGCTATCCATTAAAGCCCATCACATTAATTTAATTGAAAAATTCTGGGGGAATTGTATTAGCTTTTTTCCCATTAAATTAACATTACAGCCTTTAAATAGATGTCCTGGATGCCCATTGTTGCTAACAAAATTATTATGCAAATTGAAATCTGCCCTTTCTGGATTCGGCCACCAGTGTCCCACCCTCCTCTTTTTTCTGTGACCTCTTTAATTTAATTGCCCTTTCCCTGAGTTCCCAGGCCACAGATGTGGGACGGAACCCCCTGACCCAAGCCGGAGGCTCTGTGCAGGGCTGTGAGGACTGGTCCACGGCCCTTGTGAAAACACTCTTATCTCAAGAAAGAAAAAATGGTGGGCAGTCTCCCCCGCAGGCCTCTTGGTGGCCAAGAGCCTGCTTCATGTCAGTGAGCATAGGTGTATGAGTCAGATGGGCTGGGTTTGAAATCGGATTCTGCCCCTTAGTGACTCTGAGATCTGTGAGCCAATTTCCTTACCTCTGTAAGACCTAGAACACCACTCCTCTCTTGGGGAGGCTGAAGGGGCACCCGAAACAATGGATAGTACCCACACTGAGTGGATATTCATCAAGATCGCTTTAGCCACTATTCACACACTCCCTCCGCTCATCCATTCATTGAAGATATAATTCAGAACCCTGCTCTGTACCAACCCCTGAGCTAGGTGAACGGGAGATGCCAGGGACCAGATGACCCAGGTTGGCAATTGCCTGTAGCTTGTAGGTGGGGCAGGGGTGGGGAATAAACAGGTAGACAGTAAATAATATGTGGATAGAGAGGGAGGTAGGTGTTACTGCCTTTATTAGTCTATAGAGCAAGGGTTTAAAAAATGAAAATTTCAGGGCAGCCCTGTTAATGAACGAACCACTCTGATGTGCCTGCTTTGCTGAAGCTTCCAGAAAGCAGAATGAGCCCTCGGGCTAGATCAGAGAGGCCTGCTTAGACCCCGGGCCCAGTTGGAAGGAGCCTTTTCTCTAACCTGAGCTGCTAGACAGCCAGAGCCTGGAGCTGAGTGACAGGAGATCACTTTGCAGAGCGAGGAGATCTCTCTGTGGAATCAGCCTCATTTTCTCTTGTGGTTGGGGTAAGGGTTCTCCCAGACCCACTCTGTGTCTTTTCTTTCCGACCGAGGCTCGTGAAGTAATCCCCAGCTAATCTCTGGATGAACACCAAGACTTCACCACAGTTCATCAGTTTCCAAGGGGGACTTCTTCTCCCATCGTTCCCTTCTGTTTAATCTCCAAGAGTCTTCCCTTTTTATGACTATGCTCTTCCATTTGCACAGACACTGAGTAGATTAAAATGAGCCTTGAAGAAGGAAGGCCAAAGCCTTGGGGTTGGAAGATGCACACCTGAAAAGAAGTGCGGGGTTGGAAAGCAGCCTACCCCAGTACACGGGTTATAGTCCTCCTGGTGAAACAAGTGCCAAATGAGAGCCTGGAAAGAGGGCTAGCTTCCTTCCTGCTGTTCCAGTTCCCCAGTGAACAGCAAGTGAGCCCTAACCACAGTGGCTTAAAGCAACAGGTGCTAATTCTCCTTCGTGGTTTCTGTACACCAGGGATTCAGAAGCAGCATGGCTGGGCAGTTCTAGTTCAGGTATCTCATGTGGCTCGGGTGGAGGTCATCTATCCCGTTGGCTACTTCATGCTCATCGGGATTGGGAGGCCCTGTACAGCTGAGGGCTGGAATAGCTGGGCTCCTTGGGTGTATGTCCTATCTCAACATGGTCTCTGCCCAAAGTCTCTCCAACAGGGTGGCTTTGGAGCAGCGGGACTTCTTACATGATGGTCAAGGCACTAGAGCAAGTGTCCTGAGACAGAGAGCAAGCCAGGTGGAGGCCACCTCCCTTTCCATGACCTATCTCTGGGGGTCATGCTGTCACCCCTATCACATTCTGTTGCTTAGAGGACTCACGGGGTCCAGCCCAAGTTGAAAGGAAGGGGAAGTAGACTCCACATCTTGATGGCAAACGGCAAGGTTCTAGAAGACCATGAGGGACTGAAAACATTGCACTGAGTAATGCCTGCTTCTCAGCATTCCTGGTTGAGACTATTACGGTGGTTATAAAATCAAATGTACAAAGGAAAGCAATAAAGCTTCCAGAGGATAGCATAGAATATCTTCATGACTTTAGGATGGGCAACTGCAACATGATACGAAATATATACTGGTCTCTGCGTCTGGTTCCTGGCACAAAGCTCTTAAATCCCTTATGATTTCCTGAGTGATGGGTGTGATAAGATCATCTTACACAGAGCTCTTAAATCCCTTGGAATTTCCTGGGTGATAGGAGCATCTTTTGTTCTAAGGAGGCCAACTCTTGTCAGGCCCTTGAGTAGCTTCAGGATGGGGGCTGGTCACCAGAAAGATTAAGCCAGGATTAGAGGTTCAGAACTTTCAGCCTCACCGCCTATCCTCTGAGGAGAAGAGTGAAGCTAGCAACTGGGTTAAAAGTCAATCATGTCTATATGATAAAGCCTCCATAAAGATCCCTACACTGTGGGCTTGGAGAGCTTCTGGGGTGGTGAACAAGACCATGTTCTGGAGAGTGGCTCCATGAGGACCGAATCTCCCATGCTTGAGACCCTTCCAGATCTTACCCTGTGTACCTCTTCATTTGATTGTTCATCTGTATTCTTTATATGAAGTTGGTAATGATAAATCAGTGTTTCCTTGAATTTTTTGAGCTGTTCTAGGAAATTATCAAACCAGAGGTTGGGGTGGTGGTGTTGTTGTGCTAACTCCTGACTTTGTAACCACGTCAGACAGCAGTGCATGTACCCTGGGTACCCATTACTGTGACAGGCATCTGAGGGGGTGCTGTCTTGTGGGACTGAGCCCTTAACTTGGATCTGAGGCTAACTGTGTGTAGTTAGTGTTAGAAGTGAATTCTAAGACACCCAGTTGGTGTCCCAAAAGTTGGAGAATTGATTGAAATGGGGGGGGACCCAAACATTTGGGGTCAGAAGTGTTGCAGGTAGAGAAACAGTTTTTCTTTAGCAAATATTTCTGAAACAGGACACACACACACACACACACACACACACACACACACACACACACCCATAAAGAAAATAATTGACCAATTAGACTTCACTAGAACTTCTGTTCATCAAAAGATTCCATTAAGACAATGAAAATGCAAACCACAGAGTGGGAGAAGATAGTTGGAATAAAGATACCAACAGAGGACTCATATTCAGAATATTGAAAGAACTCCAGGAAATCAATAAGGAAAAGACAACAATCCAAATTTTTTATTAATGGGCAAAACGCATGAATAAGCTTTTCACAAAAGAGAAATCCAAATGCCCAAAAGAGCATCAGCATCATTAGTGATTAAGGGAATGCAGTACAAACCACAATGAGAATTTTTATATATGTGAAAGCTTTTGGGTGGACACCTAAGATTTTTGAATTTACTGTATATGAATTTTACACAGACACATACAACAATGGCTAAGGTACAAAAAAAGAAACCTGTGGAAACCAGTGCTTGGAGCAGCTGGAACTCTCATACCCTGAAGATAGGCATGCAGACGACTGCAAACACTTTGGAAAATTATTTAGCAGTATTTACTAAAGCTGAACATAGGACTTGTACTCTGAATATTCTCAACAGCCATGTGTAAATGTGTGCACCACAAGACCTGGCCGAGAATGTTCCTAGCAATATTCTTTGTGATAGCCATCTTAGCTCTTTCAGGCTGCTACCACAGAAGACCACAGACTGATTGGCTTAATACAACAGGAATTTATTTCTCACAGTACCAGAGGCTTGGAAGTCCAAGATCGGGCTGCTGCTAGATTTGGTGTCTCGTGAGGACCTGCTTCCTGCCTCATAGATGACCATCTTCTTGCTGCGTCCTCCCTGGTGGAAGGGACAGGGCTCTCTCTAGGGATTCTTTTATAAGGGCACTAATCCCATTCGTAAGGACTCCACCCTCATGACCTCATCACCTCCCAAGGACCCCACCTCCTAATACCATCACACAGATTAGGTTTGTTTGAACATGAGTTTTAGAGGGACCCAAACATTCAGTCTACAGCAGGCCCCAAATGGGAAACAACCCAAATATTATCAATAGCAGAACAGATACAGAAATTGTGGCATATTCTTATGGTGTGTAATTGCAATGCTATATATGGGACGTACATAGCTATGACTTTGGACAAACCCACACAATCATATGCGCGGATCTCACTCATATGTCATTGAATGAAAGAGCTACACGGATTCCATTTACATTAAATTTACAGCCAAGCAAAACAAATTGTGAGGATAAAAGGAAAATCAGTGGCTATCTTTGGTGATGAGGGATGGGGATAACCAGAGGGGCAGAAGGAACACTTTTGGGAAATTGGTGAATTTCTACATCTTAACTGGGGTGGTGATTATGAGTTTGTGTTGACTTTGTAATAATTCACTGGCCTTGTATACTCTTATAAAACACATATTCATACTTCCGTGAAAAAGTTTCCTTTTATTTTTTATTTTTATTTATTTATTTTTAAGGATTTTATCTATTTTGTTTGAGAGAGAGAGAGCAACAGAGGGAGAAGGAGAAGCAGGGAGCCCGATATGGGGCTCCATCCCAGGACCCTGAGCCGAAGGCAGAGACTTAACCAACTGAGCCACGCAAGCACCCCAAGTTTCCTTTTAAAAGATAATTATGCCTGTGGTCTATGGCAGAGGTCAGCAAACTATAGCCCCTAGGTCGAATCCAGCCACTACCTGTTATATAAATAAAGTTTTATTGGGACCCTGGCACATTCATATGCATTCACGTACATATTGTCTGTGGCTGTGGCTGTGCTACAACAGAGCTGAGCAGTGTGACAGAGGATGGCCCACAAACCCTACTATATGCACTATTTTTCTTTTACAGAAAAAAACTCCTGACCCCTGTTGTCTAACATGCTACTTTGGGACCTTGTTTAATCCTTCCGTGTATATTAGAGAAGAGTCGGGACTGTTTTTCAAGAAAGATGTCGGCCCTGTTAAGAGGCTCGCTTTCAGCCCACCCTCATGCATAGCTGGGGTGCCTTGTATGAGCCAGACACCCCCTTGGGTTTAGCGTCTAAGATTCCATCCACACCAGGAGGCCAGCCCCACCCTGCCTTCCGGCGATTCTCAAAGTAATTTGATTTGCTTTGAATTTTCTTTCCTAATTCTGCTTTTTACAATTCCAATCATTTGAATTATGAAAGTAAGATATATCTTTTACAACCATTCGAACAACAGAGAAGCGTCTAAAATAAAATTAACAGTCTCCCTGCCCCTCTCCAATCCAGCTCCCTTGATGCAATTGCTGTTAACAATTCAGTATAAGTGTTTCCCCACTGTTTCCTTTATTTATAAAAACATATAAAAACGTACTTAGGGGTGTGACTTTTGGGGGGGTCTTTTTATTTTTTTTAATGAAAATAGGATCATACTTGCTTTTTAGTCTATCTAGCAAAGTATTGCAGGCGTATCTCTCTGTCAATTTATATAGTTTTCTTTTATAATTTTTAGTAGCTACACTGTATTCCTTAAAATAAATATATCCTGATTTCTTCAACCTTTGTCCTATTAATGTGCATTCAGCTTGTTTCCAGGGTTTTTTTTTAACTATTACAAACGATGCTGCAATAAACTTCTTCATATATTTATGTCTTTATATACTGACATTTTCATTTCTGGTGAATATATTCCCAGAAGTGAGAGTGCCGGGCCACAGTTTAAATTTTCAAAAATACCAACAGTTGATTTTCCACGATGCTATAATAATTTACAGCCTCTCCCCCGATGGTGCTCGAGAGAACTGGATTCCTCACACCCTTGCCAGCTCTGGATGCTACACATATTTTCCATTTTTGCCAATCTGATGGGTAAAAAATAGTATCTCATTGTTCTCATTTGCATTTCCCTGACAAGTGAGCCTGAGCATCTTTTCATATGTTTATTGGCCATTTGCATTTCTGCTTCTGTGAATTCTGTAGCCTTGGCCCATGCTTCTCCTGGGTGATTGGTCTTTTTCTTATTAATTTGTAGGGTCATTTTATAAATTAAGAATATTAACTCTTTGTTAATTATAGGGCTGCAAAGATTTTCTTTGTTTATTGTATGTTTTTCCATGGCTCTGCTTTTGATTAAAAAAAAAATTCAATCTCTGTCCCCCAGGTTGTCGCTAAGAATATAACTAAAACTGTTTGCTTTTTAATTCTTATCAGAATCTCAGCTGTGAGAAGTAATACATGTGGTGCTTTGTTTAAAGCAGTGGTTCTCAAACATTTTCTAATTTTAAGTAACAGACACTCTCTCCCCCGACCCCCCAGCTTTCCCCCCCCCCAACATATGATTAGGGAGCTAAAAGAGAAACTGCCATGATGAACTTGGGTTTGGGGGCTCAGCGATCGGTTTGCAGAGGGCCTGTTGCTTTTCTGTCACAGCCCCTGTGACACTGTGAGAACCACTGGTGCTCCCTGGAATCTAGTTTGAGAATCATTGATTTGAAGTCTCTGCAGCCCCTCCATCTATTTAATCAGTTCTGTACAGTGTGTTCCATAGAATATTAAGTAGGATATTAACAAGTGCTTTGTGAAGAAAAGACTCTGGGATTGTTCCATGGCCTGCCAAAATGTGGCATGCTTTTTCCCTTTCTGAACTAGATCACACTTTGATTCTTTTGAGATGGAAATGCTAGCGTACCAAGAGACAGGAACTGGACAAAGAGTGACACACACCCTTTATTTCTCTTCATACGCAACGCCAAAACAAATAGACAGTTACTGCCCTTGCTGCTCCCGGCCATCTGCTGAAGGTGCAACTCTAGTTTTCTGACTGGTCTGGGCGAGTACTGCTCACTTAGCCAGCAGGGTTATGAAGAACCGAGGGGACTGGCAAGGGACAGGTGGGTGCTGACCCCTTTTTATTTTCCCAGGGGCAGAAGCTGTGGGCTCTGGATGACAGTCAGCCACCCCTGTCTTTTGGCTTATTTAGAATTTGGAAGGACAAATTTCTCCCTAATCTTTTTTTTTTTTTTTTTGAGTCATACCTATAACAAAGAACAAGTCAAAACGACTTTAAATAAAGGTGCTTTAAGCAGGAAATTTGCAGATACTCCCTTTTGTCCTTCCTGGATCCTTTCAAGAAAGGACAAAGGGAAGAGGTATTGGCATAACCTCTTTTTAAGAAGAGCAGTCTGGTAATCCCATATGCTCTTAAGAGAAAGAAAAACTCTACATAGTAGGAGCAGTGAACCTAGGTCCCGTTTGAAGACTGTGCCTAGGGTCTTGCACGGCAGAGGTCAAAGAAGCTTGGGAAATGCTGGGTTTCTGTACTGCGGGACTTCTCAGAGCCTTTATAAAGCCAGTGTTGGGACACTTGGGTGGCTCAGTGGGTTAAGCGGCTGCCTTCGGCTCAGGTCATGATCCCAGGGTCCTGGGATCGAGTCCCACATCGGGCTTCTTGCCCAGCAGGGTGTCTGCTTCTCTCTGCTTCTGCCTGCCACTCTGCCAGCTTGTGCTCTCTCCCTCTCCCTCTCTGAAAATAAATGAATAAAATCTTAAACAAACAAACAAACAAACAAAACTTGTATAAAGCCAGTGTTCACTGTGAAGTGCCAAGAGGAGGACATGGTGAGCTTCTGACCCTTTCTTGACCACAGAATCCCTTGTGGGTAGAACCTCTCCAGGAAGAGTATGCCGTTGTTTACCCTTTAGAAAAAGCCTGGACCGGATAGTCTTTTATTTTGCCTTAGGTAAAACCAGACTTTCAGAGAACCACACCCTTTTCTTTGGCCACTTGCAGATTTGTTTGTGTTGAACTTCCCCTAACCTGCATTGAGGGACATTATATGGAATTCATTGCATAAACTTGCTCTAATTTTTACTGCAAGGAGGTTGTAATTTTATGTAGCCTATTACTAGAAGAAGCTGAGTTTTCCTGAGCAATCCATGTGTTTATATCTGACATCATGAATTGAGTAACTGTTTATAGTCCGTTCTTTCCTCTTACAACCTGGATGGTCAAGGCATATCTCCCTCCCTTTTTATTTTCACTTGTCCCGTTTCCCTATTCTAAAATTTTTATTTTGTTATATTGATATATGTAAATAAGCTAACTTTTAGTCCTATTTTTGAAACGTAGTGGGGTGTAATAATAAAACAAGTACATACCTACGTATGTATTCTAACTAGCATATAAATATATATATTTTTAAATTTTTATTTTAATCACTCGGGGCTCATCACAGCAAGCGCCCTCCTTAATCCCATCACCTATTTAACCCATCCTCCTACTCATCTCCCCTCTGGGAAGATATTCTCTATAGTTCACAGTTTGTTTCTTAGTTTCTCTCTCTCTCTCTCTCTCTCTCTCTCTCTCTTTTTTAACTCTTTGCTGGTTTGTTTTGTTTCTTAAATTCCACATATGCGTGAAATCATGGTGTTTGTCTTTCTCTGACTTATATTGCTTAGCATTGTACTCTCTAGATCCATCTACATCGGTACAAATGACAAGATTTCACTCTTCTTTATAGCTGAGTGATAGCGTATATCACATCTTCATCCATTCATCAGTCCGTGGACACTTGGGCTGCTTCCATAATTTGGCTATTGTAGATGATGCCGCTATAAACATGGGGATGCATGTATCCCTTTGAATTAGTATTTTTGTATTCTTTGGGTAAATACCCAGTAATATGATTGCTGGATCATAGGGTAGCTCTATTTTTAACTTTTTGAGGAACCTCCATACTGTTTTCCAGAGTGGCTGCACCAGTTTGCCTTCCCACCAACAGTGCAAGAGGGTTCCCCTTTTTCTGCATCCTCTCCAACACCTGTGGTTTCTAGTGGTGTTGATTTTAGCCATTCTGACAGGTGTGAAGTGGTATCTTTTTGTAGCTTTGATTTGCATTTCCCTGATGGTGAGTGATGTTGAGCATCTTTTCATGTCTGTTGGCCATCTGGATGTCTTCTTTGGAGAAATGTCTGTTCATGTCTTCTGCCCATTTTTAATTGGATTATTTGTTTTTAAGGGTGTTGAGTTTTTTTCTAACTTGCATATGTTAAACGCCTACTATGTGCAAACTCCTGCTAGGGCCCTGGGGAAATAGAGATGAAACAAGCTGTGGTCCTTGTCCCTGAAGGACTTAGTGTTGCTCTGAAACAGATGTAATTACCACACTCTATGGGCACGCATAAGCACCACAGTGTTGTGTGTTAAGTAATAATGGACTGTGTTCAAAGCGCGTGCCGGGGAGACTGAGTAGAGAGACCAGTTGAGGACAGGCAGAGCTGCCCAAGGACCCCCAGCTTTGGGGGTCAGCTCCCAGCTGCCCAGGTCTTTTCCAGGATCCACCTCCAGCCAGGTGAGCAAGCGTGTTTTCCGATGATTCCCAGCAGCACTGAGTAGAGCAGAGCAGGCTTGTCCAAGCCCTGCCCAAATGACAGATGTGTGACCGAACTAGCTCTGGTAGTTTTGAACTACAATGAAAAAGTGCTGTAGAAACCCAGTGAAAGAGCCAATGACCTCTTTGGGAAGAGGGAGAGAGAAGAGCAAGAAAAAGGGGTCATCAGGCTGAAGCTATGGGCGAGGTCCCAGGCATTTGCTCTCCATTTGAAGAGATGTGCAAGGCTGTGCGTAGGAGTCTGTGCCTTTTCTGAGAAGAGGTTCAGTTGCTCTCATCAGATTCTCAGAAGAGTTCACGGCCCACAAAACCTTAAGATCCATCGCCTTGAAAGGGTGAGTAGCCTGTTACTAGGACAGCCAAGGGTGGAAAAACGCTCAGAGGCATGGAGGCACTAGAGTGTGTAGGGGAGAAGTGACTGTGGGGATTCACATCCACTCACTTCGTCATTCTCTCCTTCACCAGATAATTTCTTGAACACCCACTATGGCTCAGGCATTGTGACCATGGTCATTTCTTCCTTTCCAGACCTCCCAGGGTCTAGCCACTTCTGCAGAAGGCAGTCCTCATCCCCAAGTCTCTCCCACTGGCCTGGAAGGTGGACCCCAAAGTCTACCCTTCTTCCTCCAAGCATTTTGAGTTTTTTCTTCTTCTCCCCCTGCAGCCCTTAGAGTAAGGGCCGTCAACAAGACACGAGTCCCTAAGACCCCTCCAGGAAGTAATTTTATAACCTTGTCTCGGCCTTTTCTCAATGAGAGTGAAAGTACCATGATTAATTGATTGATTGATTTTTAAAGATTTTTTAAAAATTATTTGTCAGAAAGAGAGCGAGCACAAGCAGGGGGAGCAGCAGGCAGGGGGAGAAGAAGGCTCCCCGCTGAGCCCGATGCAGGCCTCGATCCCAGGACGCTAGGATCATGACCCGAGCCGAAGGCAGACGCTTACCCAACTGAGCCACCCAAAATGCCCCCCATGATTTCTTTCTTAAGAACAAAAAAGCCCCATAAGGAATGAAAAGACTTCTTTCTAAGTTGAACCAGAAAAGGGCCATGACTAAAACACAAAGCTGGAGAAAGAGCCTTGCTCTGTGATGGGAGGGTTTTCACTTCACTGTGATTTCAGTTTGTCTTGATTGTGTACAAACGGCACCTCCCGGCACCCGGGTCTCCAACAACCGGGGCGTCTTTGAAGACTTGTTTTCCTTTTCCTCTTTCTCCCCTCCCTGTCTATCCTCCCTCCCTCCCTCCCTCTCTCTTGCCTTCACATCATCCTCGTGGCACACCACGAGAGCTTTACCGTGTAGCCACGAACGTGATTCTTGGTTTTATCACTGACTCACAGTTCCACTTACTGTACCTCCGATTTCCCATCTCTGAAATGGGTATGATTATACAGGAAAGTCACGTTGGCGGAAACTTGAAGGACTTCAGGTGATGAGTTTTGTAGAAGTTGCACGCACACACACGCGCACACACGGTATCTGATTAGCCTCCAGACAGAGTGAAGATAACAGAATTTCCTCAGAACAATCTAAGCAGAGAACATCTGGTTATTTGTTGGTGCGTTTGTCTCTGCGTTTAGTTGGATTACGCTGTTGATGAACTAGCCTGCGGCCACCTCGTCCTCACTCTTGAAACTCCAAGTATTCTCTTGCAGGCAAGAAGCTGGCAAGTCCAGGTGGTTATAAGCACGGGAGGGGGAATGGACATGTTTCATTTCTTACTCTATTCCCAGGACACAGGTTGATGCTTGCCTTTCACCCCCAAGTGAGTTTATTCACTGGAAGTCTTTCTTGAACACTGGCAGACTCAGAGAATCTCTTCCCAGTGATCCCTAAACCAGAGTTCCTGTCCTGATGCAAAATTCGTATTGTCTATACGTTGTTTGTAAAGTGGAATTGACATGCGGAAAGTGTTTCTGTGTTGCAGGGGAAGTCAGGATGTCAGGGGAAAGAAGACAGCTCTGTAGTTTAGTGGTTAAATAGCAAAAAAGAAGAAAACAAAACAAAACCCGCAAGACTCTGAATTTCAAAGCCAATCCTACTTAAAAGATTTTGTTCTTTACTAAACATTGTGTAATGTGCCTGTTGTTTTTGCCTGACTAGAGGCCATTCTCCTTACTTCTGGAAAGAATAGCCCAGTTTTGTTTTGGTCATCTATGCTCCCTCATTGGATATCATCTTGGTAGTATCCTTAAACAGAGTGTCTTGCCCTCCTCTAGCCAAGAGGTAAGCTCATGATTGTGGCTATGCCAGACATATTCTCCCAGAAATTTGAATCTTGAAAATCTCCACAGGGTTGGAACGCATTCATCCAGGTGTCTGTGCCCTAAGGAGACTGTCTCTTAGTTTCCCTGGGTCTCCAGAACTTCTCTGGGCTCTGTCCCTTCTGAGAACTATTTGGCTATTAATTCTACTCTGTGACTCCCCCAAGCCCTTCCAAAACATTCCCTCCCTCCTTCCTTTCTTCCTATCCTCCCTCCCTCCTTCCTTCCCTTCGTCCCTCCCTCCCTTCCTCCCCTCTTCCTTCCCTCCTCCTTTTTTTTTTTGCTTAAGTTAGTTAGAGTCAACTTCTGCCTCCAGCCATAATGAAATAACTAGTACCAGACTTGTTTTCCATCTGTACACAACTAGAAAGCTGAAAAAAATATATGAAACAACAGTTTTCAGACATTGAGCAACAGGCAGTGCAGAACTCTGAGCCCTGAAAAAAGCGAGACAAATGAAGTGAGCCCTGTGATCACCTTGGCTTTCTGCCTAGAAGTATGATTTAGATTGTAGCACAGGGAGGGGAATCCCAAGCAGAGCATGGAAGTTTCTCTGAGCTGAGGACATATAGATTATCATGTTCGGAGGTTGAAGAGGATGAAATTTGTGAGACCAAGTCCCAGAGAAGAGGTGCTGCACAGATTAACAGCACCAGAAATCTATATTGGGAGCTCTTTGGGTGATTGGTTGAATATGAAGTTGCCCAGGCATTGAGTGGAATGCTATAAGGATGGCAAAGAACAACTACTGGGAGAATAAACTGAATAATCCCCAGAGCTCTCATAGGATTGGGAGGCATTCAAGTTTTAGCAAACCAGAATGGGAGTAAGTTGTTGAACATCCCGGGCATTCTTTAGACACAGCAGTGAGGTCACAATGTAGTAGTAAGGCTAAACTTGCCTTAGAAGAAAGGCTCCATGGGATGCCTAGGTGGCTCAGTAGGTTGAGTGTCTGACTCTTGATTTTGGCTTATGTCATGATCTCAGGGTCCTGGGATTGAGTGCTGCATTGGGCTCTGTGCTCAGCAGGGAGTCTGTTTAGGATTCTCTCTCTCCCTCTGCTTATGCCCCTCCCCCATCTCTAAAATAAAACAAATCTTAAAAGAAAAAGAAGAAAGGCTCCATTAGGTCCACTTCAGCAAAGCTTTGTAAGAAGCTTCAAAATAAATAAATAAATAAATAAATAAATAAAACTGACAGTAAGTAACTTAACTGCCTGCCAAATGAATTCCAAAGTAAAATGACAAAAATCCTGACATTCAACCACGGAACATCAGTAATGTCTAGCATCCAACATAAAATTACTAGACACCTAAAGAAGCAAGAAAATGTGACCCATTACCAGGAGAAATACCGGTCAGTATAAACTGACCCAAGATGACAAAGATGATGTAATTAACAGACATGGCCTTTGAAACGGCTATTACAAATATGCTCAAAGATTTAAAGGAAAGCATGAACATAAGGAGAAGAAGTTTTTTTAAAAGAGCTAAATGAAACTTTTAGGGAGGCAAAATGCAATCTCTAAAACGAAAACTTCACTGGATAGGTTTATCAGAATATAAAAGATTGTAGAAGAAAAAAATAGCACACATGATGTTATAATAATACAAGCTTATGCAGCACAAGGAGAAAAAAGACTAAAGGGGGAAAAAAGGACCACAACATCAGGACCTCTGCAAACAATATTAGATGGTCAACCCTATATGTAATCAGAGCCCCAGTGGGAAAGGAGGGCAGAACAAAAGACTTGAAATGATAACGGCTGAAGATGTTCCAAAAACTGATAAAAACTATAAAGCTACAGATCCAAGAAACCCAACAAATTGTATGCAGGATAAACACAAAGAAAAGAACATCAAGGCGATCATAATCATGTTACTTAAAACTAGCAATGAAAAGAAAATCTTGAAAACAGCCAAGATGAAAAGAAATATTACATTCAATAAAAAAGATAAGAAATAGCCCTTAAAAACAATGCAAGCCATAAAATAAAGACAATGGAATGATGTCCTTAATATGTTGATTTAAACAACAAAAACAACAAAAACAAACAAAAACCTGTCAACAAAGGGTCTATGATCAATGAAAATTATCCTTAGAAAATGAGGGTGAAATAAAAGTGTTTTTTCAGACAAACAAAAGGTGGTAGAATTTGTCACCTTCAGACTTGCACCATAAGAAATATTACAAGTTCTTTTTCAGGCTGGAGAAAAATGATACCAGGTGGAAACTCAGATCTACACAAGGAATGACAAATACCAGAAATTTTAAATATGTGAGCAAAGATAAGAGAATTTGTAATTTTGTTTTTTAAGTTATCCAGACTCAGCCTTCCTTTCAGAATCTAGACTCAAGATCCAAAGAATTGTATGGATTTTCAGAAATTATCTTGCCTCTGTAGCAAGTATGCAAAATGCTAACATCTGTTCATTATGGACAGAAAACATGTGGTTAATTGTCATAGTAGTCTTTATGTATATAAATATGTATTTAATATTATTTATTTAGTTAGTTAAATATATAGATGTCTATTAAAAACATTAAGAATATACTGACTCGTCTATTTTGTAATGAGTCACACAAGGGAGACCTTGAGATTTTTTGTGACACAAAAGCCTCAGTGTACTAACTCCAACGTCTTTTGCCCTCCCATGACTAAGGGGATCACATCACAGCCCTACCACTTACTAGCAGTGTGATTTGAACAAGGGAATAAATGTCTTAAGCCTCAGTTTCTTCTCATAAGATGGACATAATAAAATGCCTACCTCCTAGAGATTATCAGGTACGATACTATGGGAGTCAGGATGCCTTTGTTCATAAGAGGCCAACTCAAATTATCTTACACATGAAGAATATTTATTGTCTCATGGAACTGGGAAGTTAAGATGTCTGGATGGTTTCAGGCACTGCTGGATCCAGGGTCTCAATGTCATCAGGAATCTCTGTCTCTCATCTCAGCTTTCCTTGGTTCTGGCATCATCCTCAGGTAGGCTCTCCCAAGGTAGTAGCAGAGAAAACCTCCAGTAGCTCCAGGCTCATAACCCATTTACCTAGCAGAGCCAAGAGAAAGCAAGAGTTTTCTTTCCCGGTAGTCTTAGCAACTGTTCACCCCCATGCCTACCTGTGAACTAATCTGTGACTCTGATTGGTTGGATCTGGGTTGTATGTCATCCTCTGGAATAAGGCCGTTGAATTGGGGTGGTTTATCTAAAGGTAAACTGGGATGCTGTTGTCAAAAGTTGGTGTCACAGATGCTGAGCTGGCAAAACCAACGGACGTTTATGACACTTCTCTAAAGCCCTGGACAGTAAGAGCTATCAAGTACAGCCTTACCCAAGTATGGCTTTGCACGTATTAACTCAATCCTTACAGCTATATTGGGGGGAAGCTCCTGTAAGCCCCAACCTCATGGAAGACCCAGCTTTATGGTGGTTTCCCGGTCCTGGCTCCCAGCCTTGCATGACCCAGATGGGGTCTCCTGTCCCCAGGCTCCCCCTGGAGATCTGGCACCACTCTGTCAGCTCTGGGCTTTCTCTCCTTTGTTTTTGGCCTCTGCCAATTGCGCCCCAATTTCCCTAAAGTCTGAGTTATGCATTAACAACAATTATTCTTGGGCACCTGGGTGGCTCAGTGGGTTAAAGCCTCTGCCTTCCGCTCAGGTCATGATCTCAGGGTCCTGGGATTGAGCCCCGCATCAGGCTCCCTGCTCAGTGGGGACCCTGCTTCCTCCTCTCTCTCTGCCTGCCTCTCTGCCTACTTGTGATCTCTCTCTCTCTGTGTCAAATACATAAATAAAATCTTAAAAAAAAAACACAATTCTTTAAAAAGAAAGACTTATTTATTCACTTTATATATAGGGAGAACGTGAGCAGAGGGAGGATTCTCTCTCGAGAATCCCAAGTGGACTCCCCACCGAGCATGGAGCCTGATGTGGGGCTCGATCTCACCACCCTGAGATCATGACCTGAGCCCAAATCAAGAGTCGGGTGCTCAACTGACTGAGCCCAGGTGCCCAATAATTATTCCTTTCAGCATCTGTTCCACAGCAGGGTGGTTTTTAGGTCATCTCTCCATTGTACGGAGGCAGAAACTGAGGCCCAGAGAGGTTAAAAACCTCACCCCATACCACACAGCTGATAAGCGGCAGAACCGGCGTTCAACCCCAGAGCCTGTTTTCTAAGGAGCAATGTGAATGGTGGCTGGTGGGACGAGGTTCCACGCCTGGCCTGCCCCAGAGCCTTATCCAGACCCAGGGATCCCAGCTCTCCTGCCTAGTCCCTGGAGTCCTCAAGTCCTTCCTGATAATCACGAAGCCTGGAAGAAAGGGAAGCTTAGTGTCTGTGTAAGACACCTCGCAAATAAGATGCTGTGCATGTTTTCAGTCCAGTTGAGGGGAGAGGAGTGGCTGGGGACAGGACGCAGCAAATGGAGCCTGGGGGTGCTCTGTTAATTTCCTGTGGCTCCCATAACAAATCCGTGGTGTTCCTCCACCCGTACCTGCAAATAATGCCCATCTCTGCCTCCATCTTCACCCGGCCTTGCCCTCTGTATGTCTCTCTGTGTCCTCTGGCTACTGTCCCTCTGCCTCGCTCTTACAGGGACACCTGTGATTGGCTTTAAGGTCCATCCAGGTAATCTGGGATGATCTCCTCTTGAGATCGTTCAGTTAATGACAACCACAAAGACCCCTTCTCCAGGCGTATCGCATTCACAGTCTGCAGGGGTTAGGACGCGGCCACCTCTCTTTTGGACGGGGGCACCATTCAAGCCACCGAAGCGGAAAAACAGCCAGACTTCTGGGTCTCTGAGCCGCCGGCCTGGCCGAGGGGGCGAGCTGCCGTGAGTTCTCAACGGTGCCTCTTTTATTGTTTCGTATTTTTCTCTTTTGTTTTGAGGTTTTCTGCCCTCTTTTCTGGAAGGTGCACGATGCTCGGCTCTGTGGTTATTTTCGCCTAACAGCTGTGTTTCCGGTGAGCAGCTGGGGGATGCTTCTGACTCAGCAAAACCGGAGCAGTAACCGCCAAGAAGCCGTTCAAGCAAGGCTCGAAATAAAGCAGCAGTCTCTTCCCCGTCCCCTCCTCCTTTCACTTCCCCACCCGTGGGCACCTTTTGAAAGTCTCACAAAGCGCTTGTCAAAAACCACTCGGAGCAGCGGGCGAAGGCCTGGCTGGAGGTGGCCCTCAGCTCTGGCTCTTGGAAAACGGAGAGGTCCCGGAAAGGATGGGCCCAGAGCCTCCCGGCTCTGTGGCTTTGTGTTTGGGACGCCCCGCCCCAGGCGGCCCCCGCCACTCCCCGCTCCCCCCGCGGCTGGGGCCTTCCAACTTTCCCACCGGTCTGAGCAGTGAAAGCAGAGGCAGGCGGGTGTGGCTGCGAGTTCCTTCACCAGGCCAGGGGCTCTGCGTTCTGCAGCTCAGTCGGTTTCTCAAAGGGGATGATTGCTTTCACCCCGGGGTCTCAGAGGCAGCTCCAGACTTTTCTACCCGCGGGCACGCGAGGCTGGCCGCACGCTGCTGAGATGCCTGCTCTGCGTGCCGCACACAGGAAGGGAAGGAGCTGGAAAGGAATCCAGGGCCCGGAGAGCCCTGCTCTGTGCATGCTGGTGCCTGCAAAAGGCTCAGGGGAGAGCAGACAGCTGCACTCTGAGCCTCACTGCTGCTGTTCCGAGAAAGGAGGGAACAAGTAAATTTAGCTCCGTCCTACGCATCCTCCACAGCTGCTTATTGACCCAACAGAAAGAGGCCTCTGTGTCAACCCTGGCTTCTCAGCTTTTTGGCCCAGGGAGGTCTGCCACCTCAGCCCGGGCAGGGGACTTTTCCAGGAGGTCCCTGACCCGGCCGCCTGGAGCGCTCAGGAAGACAGTGCACACAGGGAGCTCGCGCGCCAGGCCTGAGCTGCTCTAATGCCATCTTGAAACAAAACAACACACGGACACGTTTCCACGGGGGCCTCGGCGCCCGGAACCTCTGCTGTGTGCCTTTGGAAGCCCGAGCACGCCGCAGGCTGGAGGGATGTGTGGCTGCTCCCAGGCCAGCCTCTAGTTCCCAGAGCCATTTGTTTAATAGCATCATTTCTGGAAATAAAGAACTCGCTGACTGGCTTTGTGAGTTAAGAGACTGGAACAAAGAGCTGAGGAGGTTTCCTGCAGCTCATCAGGGCACAGGGGTTTCTGGGGGAAGGGCTGGCCAGAGGTGGACTTCGGGTCACCCAGGTCTGGGTTCAAGTCCTAGCTCCACCTCATAAAGACAGGTTGCCTCCGGGCACAGAGGACTGTTTCTGTGTCTGGAAGCGAGGGGCTGGCCATGACACTGAGACTCTCTGAATCTCTCTGAGCCTCAGCAATGATGCTGTAGGGTCATGAAAATTAAAGGACGTTGTGCACTGAACATGCCATGAGGGCAGAGAGCAAATCTGTTTCACCCGGAAGGCCTGTTCCCATTCCTCTGTCCCTCTTGCCTGATCTTCTTCAGTAAGATTTGGGGATCACCTTACCCTCAAACTTTTCAGATGGACAGGTAGCTCAGGCCATCACAGAGAGTTCCATAGGTTTCTGGCCACAGTGATCAGTTCCTGGATGGGCAGGGGACCCAACCACGTTGGGACAGCCAGAGTCAAGTTCAGGGATGTTGATGAAACTATCAGAATGGAGAAAATTTTTCTGCTGGGTTTCTAAGTGGTCAAGTTTTAGACGTGGCATTGCCGGTGACTCTCTTAATATAAAGGAGAGAAGAATCTGCCTGAGAATGAAGCCAACAAAGAGGACAAAAAATATGGAATGATAGTCCTGACCATTTGAGCCCCTTGATCCAACCATGCCTGAAGTCGTTACCCCTTGAACTTCCCAGTTACATGAGCCAATACATTCCCTTTTTGATTTAAGCTTGTCTGAGTTAGGTTTTTGTCTCTTGCAACCAGACAAGTCCCAAGTCATTGACAGGTCAGTTGGTATCTTTTTGAATCTGCATTTACCTATGACCTAATCTGGAACCAGGAAGCAGGCAGATGACTGCTCAGTGCCACCGCCAGTAGTGAGAGTCTTTGAAGAGTCTATATTCTCGCACACTGACTTACTTTGGGCCCCTTTTGCAGACAGGGAAGCAAAACAGTGAGATGGAAAAAAAAGGGGGGAGGGGGAGGTTTGAAGTAAAACAGATTGGACTTAAATCTCTATCGCTTCTTAGCTCTAAGGCCTTGAACAAGTAATGGATTCCTTGTGACCACCTATGCAATGGCCTAGTAATACCACCTTTCAGTCCCAGCGTATATGGGCTGGATTCCCAGCGTATACTCGATCCTAAGTGCAGGCAAAACAATGCATGAAAATTCCTTATACTTCCTTCCCCCTAAGGAATGGCATCACCGTCAATTTCTGAAAGGTGTGATGGCCCAGACACTTCTTCCCCTCTCCGCACTGATCTCACGCCTGTGGTTGAATACGAGGCAAGGCTCTTGGGCCTTGGAACCCTATTATATGAAAAATATGCCTGTTAATCCTAGAGCAATGGTTCTCAACCCTCTAAAGGCCTCCAATCATCCTTCACTGCACAGGGCAGCCACCCATGATGAGTGACAATCCAGCTCAGACTGTCAACAGTGCCAAGGCTGAGAAAGCCCGCTCTGGAGTCCCGCATGGTGCAGAGAGAGCTACTCATTCTAGGAGAGGCTCCCTGGCTTGGAGACAGCCAGAACACAGATCCCTACGTCCCATTTCTATGCTTCCTGTGTGGCAAGACCCTTAGGGATGTGACAGGTGGCATTGTCCACACACTTTCAATGAATGTATTTCTTCCCTTCCTTTCTGGCCAACTGCGTGTTGTTGAGTTTGTGTAAGTTAAATGCATGCAGGGTATGCTAGCTCTGCTTCCACCTCATGGAGTCATTGTGAGCACCAGAGAAGGTCCTGGATGGAACATGCTTCACTTGTCGTCTTTATTATTTCCACACATAGCAGAAGTCTTGTGCATAGTAAGTGCTCCACGTGGCTTTGCTGAATCGTCTTAAATTCACAGCAAGGACTTGGGGCCCTGTGAGGGAGGAGGTGACAGGTCCCAAGGAATCCTGATGCATGGTTCTTGTCTGACCTTCCAGCTCGGAAGAGACTTCCTCCCACCACCTGCTGACTAGCTGTCACCCCTCTTTGCTTCTCATGGCCCTTGGCCCCAACCGCACAGAGCATGGGATCAGTTGCTTGGACACCACACTCCGGCTGCCAGCCTCAGCTCCTGCACTTGACCCTGATCCAATTATTTTACCTCTTGGAGACTCAGTGTCCTTCCGGTAAAACAGGGATCCTAACCCGCACTTCTGTGTGAGATTATCTGTGGGGTCTCATGCTGACCATAAGCCGTACCCTGGACTTAGGCATGGGCACCCTGGGCCTCAGAGTCAGCCTATGGACTTGTTTCATTTGGCTTCCTTTTTTTTTTTTTCTTGAATATTTGAGTTAATTTACCCAGTTTGGTGGTGTTTTTTTTTTTTTAACTGAAGTGCAATTCACATGATAGAAACTTACCCATTTTAAAGTGGACAGTTCAGTGGCATTTAGACATGCACAATCTTGTGCACCTGCCACCTCTCTCTAGTTCCAGAACATTCTCATCACCCCAGAAGGAAGCCCTGTACCCGTTATTCATTCATCCCCGTTCCCTAACCCTCCCACCCCCCACCTGCCGTCCCCAAGCCTCTAGTAACCGATAATCTGCTTTGTGCCTCTAGATCTGCCTACTGTGGACATGTCTTATAAACGACATCACAGTATGTGACCCAGTTTGTGTCCGGCCTCTCTCACTTAGCACAGTGTTTTGAGGGTCATCCATGTTGTAGCAGGTGTCAGTACATCATTTATGGCTGAATAATACTCCCTTGTGCGGCTTGACCACATTCGGCTTATCCATTCATCAGTTGATGGACATTTGGTTTGTTTCGACCTTTTGACTGTTTTCGAATCGTGCTGCCTTGAACATACATGTGCCCATGCTTTTTTTGAGCACCTGCTCTCAGCTCTTGGGGGCACAGACCTAGGGGAGGAGTTGCTGAGTCATATGGCGATTCCACATTTAGCTTTTCGAGGAACCTTCCGACTTTCCCAACAGTGGCTGAGCCATTTTACATTCCCACCAGCAATGCACAGTGTTTCCTGTTCCCCCACAACCTCGCCTGCACTGGTTCCTTTCTGTTTCATGCATTTTACCATAGCCATCCGGGTGGGTGTGACTCGGTCCCTCCTTCTAGTTAAATTAGATCGGAACAGGTAAAACGAAAAGGCTTCAGATTAATGGCTTCTCTTGAGAAAGGAAGATCTCCCACAGTCGGGCGGGAGCAGGTGTTGTCTAAAGCTAAGTGGCAGCTGCCCCTGTGGCTGGGCCGCCTCTTCCGGGTCCTCCCCAGGCCCCATCCCTCCCTGTCTTTTCCCCAGCTTGGAGTCAGCTGCCACTTCTCATTGGCCTCACTGCTGTTTTTCTTAAAGAAAAGACCGTGCCCTGCCTGCATCAGAAGTGAGAAAAGAGAGAGACTTGCAAAAGTCCTGGGTTTTTGAAATATAGGAGGAGCCATCATTCTTCGTAGAAGTGTTTGGTATGTTTTGTGCCTGGGTCATTTACTCCTCTCTGCCACCTGGTCCCAGCGGCTGTCTGAGTGGGTAGTACACACACACACACACACACACACACACACACACACACACACACACACGTGTGCTCACGGGGCCAGCACGATCTTCTCTCCTTCCATAGGGGTAGCAGGGAGGGCTTGGGGACTGTGCTGCTGGTCCCAGGCTGACGCATCCAGCCTGGCTGGGCTTTCCTTGGGACTCATACACATGCGGTCCTTCCTTCTGGACCTTTCCATTCTGCTGTTGTCCCACACAACTCCAGGTCCTGTTCAGGGCTTAGTGGGAGCGCCGTTTTCTCTGCCAAGTCTTTGCTGATGTTCCAGAGCAGACTGAGTGTCCTTGCTGTGCCTCCTTGCAGGACCCCGGACCCGTCAGAGCCCTCAGCACAACTGCCACTCAAATTCCTTCCAGGGTTTCTCCCTTCTTTGGGAAGATTGGACCCGACGCACGCATTTGTGGGATCATGCTGCCACTTTATGCCACACATTCAGCTTCTGTTCAAGGGCCCCCTGTGCCTTCCCATATGCGTTTTTGCCTCCATCCACTGTTACCACTTCTCACTGCCTCCCACAGGCAGCAACTCCAGTGTCTTCAAAATAAATCCTCCCAACCCACTTTCCAATGCTTATGAAACATACATAATGTTGTTCTTTGGGTAAATATTTCAGATTTATGTCAGTGGTATTGTGTCATAAATCTTAGTCTAGTTTCTACTCTTTTTCATTTCACACACTGTTTTTAAGATCTGTCCATGGTGATATATGCAAATCCAGTGTATGGTTCCTGCCTGCTGTGTATTTGTCCATCATCTGCATGTGTCACGTTTGGTTTATCCATTTCCCCAGTCATGGACAGGCAGGTCGCCCCTGACTTCTTGCTGTGACAAACCATGTCGCCGCCGCCGTCCTCACACATGGTCTCCTTATCATGCCACACAGGAGCGTCTCTAGCATACACATCTGGGGGAGGCATGGCTGTTTAATGGATTATTCCAGGTTGAATTAAATCCCCGCAGAAGATATGTCGAAGTCCCAACCCACAGAAATTCAAAAGGTGACCTTGTTGGGAAACAAGAGTGTTGCAGGTATAATTTGGTAAGATGAGGTCATCCTGGAGTAGATGGACCCTTATTCCAATGTAACTAGTGTCTTTCTAAAAGAGAGAAAGTGATGTGAAGACAGACACACAGGGAGAACACCATGGAACAGTGGAGGCAGGGACTGGTGTGGTGCAGCTATGAGCCAAGGAAGCCAAGGATGATGGCCACCATCAAGCTAGGATGAGGCAAAGAAGGGTCTTCCCAGAGTCTCAGAGAGACATGGCCCTGTTGACATGTGTGCTAGGTCTGCATCCATGAACTTCTCTGAACACTGGAACTGCAAACTTTCTCTTGATGACGAATACTGATAATTTGGATCACTCTCATATACATACTTACTCCATCCATTATCTATCCATTCATCTGTCATTCATCCTTCTATCTATCCAACTATCGATCATCCATCTATCCATCCATGTATCCATCCATCCATTATCTTACATCCACACACCCAACATCCGTTTACTCTATCCTTCATCTGTCCATCTCTCAGCCCATTCATCCATCATTATCCATCATCCATCTATCCACTCATTTGACAGATTTTTGCTGGTTCCTTCATGGTGCTGGAGTTACAGTAATGAATAAGACAAATAGGTCTTTGTCCTCATGGAACTTGTCATCAGCGGGGAAGGCAGATACTAAACTAACAGTTAGTTACATGTGTGATCAGCTCTGTAAAGGAAAAACACAGTGCCTGTGAGAACATAGAATGGGGATACTTGACAAAGCCTGGGGGCCGTGGAAGGTTTCACTGCCAAGGTGACATTACAGCCAGGGCCCAAGGAATGGGTAGGGATTGGCCGGAGGAAACGTGTAGGAAGAGCCTCCCCCACAGGGGAGAACAGGTGTGCCTAGTTTGAGGTCGGAAAGCACTTGGTGCTTGTAAAGATGTAAAATAAAGTCAGCAGGGCTGGCGTGGAGGGAGGGTGGAGAACAGAGATGGGGCTTAATAATCGTGTCAGAGCCAATATCTCCTGAGTGTCCCCGGGGGACCCGTGCAGGGGCGGTAAAACACCACACTAGATTAGGAGGAGGAATTAGTTCCAGCCCATCAGTGTGGCTTACTTCAAGCCTTAGCTCAGTTTGCTGACTAGGAAATGGGCACACTCCATAAAAGAAGGGAGCAATAATACAATAGCCCTGAAATGCCTCAAGGCTCCTCAGGAAAACAAAACAAAACAGTTGTATAAATCCATCCATTTTTGCTGTTATTGAGAAAAAAAATCCCACAAGTTAGTAATGCATGTAGCAAAAACAAAAGGAAAGGCTCTCCTTTGCCTTTACCAGGTTCCGGTCTTTCTGGGGGACTAAAAGATGTGGAACTTGTCTCATTTATCCTAGAGCATAACTAGGAAGTAATAAAAGGTGGATCACTACAGATGAGGCGGCACAGAAGCTGAGAGGCGAAGTCACCTCCCAAGGTCATGCCGCCAGGCTGGGAGAGAAGACAGGCTTCTTGCCTCTTGGTCCACTGCCAGACACATCACAGCCAGGCCAGGGCTTTTCTCCGTAATTGGGAATACCACTGAGAGCTAATTTCTCCCCACTAGATCCACAGAGTGGAGAAGAGCACTTGACCTAGAGTCTTGTTAGGGGGGGCGGTCTGTCGGGCAGACTGTGAAAACAATCAGCTGGCCATTATATTTCCATTTCTCTCGGGCTGCTCCTGTCCACAGAAAAAGAGAGGGATCCCCAATCAGGGCTAGAAGAGCCGGCCTGCAACACATCCACTCAGGGCTGTCAATAATCGGATTTTACGGATGCCCAGATTCAGAGGCGATAGCTTAGTGCCTCTCCATCGATTTAACTATCATTTCAGCTCCATAGCTCACAGCTAGAAACCAGCCTACATAAAACCTCACATTATGATGCTTCTCTTCTTCTTTAGGACACTGCATTCCATTAGGGAAACCAAACTATTAGAGGAGGGTTTGATGGATGAGCCTGGCGCTATCATCTCGCTGAACAATTACATGGCTGTCCTATTAGAGGGGGACACCCTGCTACACATGTAGGGTTTGGTAGATGAGATGTCCGGGACGTGGGGAGGGGCTGGAAAGACGGAGGGTAGACCAGCAAGCCCAGGCCTCCCTGGCTCTTCAGTGGGCATCCAGCTTTACCCTCAGCAGCCCTTAGAAGATTGCACTTCAGAGAGACCTTTCTTCCAACCTAATTTCAGAGTCTAAACAAGGAAGGTTAATTACTGAACAAGTATTTATTAAGTGCCTCCTCCATCTAGATCCTGGGTTAGACAGTGAGAAAATATAAGGGCTTTAAGCTAGTGGTCTGGTCCGAATGTTTATGTCTTTCCTCCCCCACCCCGACCCCCAGAATTCATATGTTGAAATCCTCATGCTCAAGGTGATGGTTTTAGGAAGCGGGCCTTTGGGAGGTGGTTAGGTCACTAAGGTGGAGCCCCCATAAATGGGGTTAGTGCTCTTATAAAAGAGGCCCCAGAGAGTTCCCTTGTCCCTCCCACCACAGAAGGACACAGCGAGAAGGTGCCATGTGTGAACCAGGAGAGGGCCCTCATCCAACCATGCTGACACCTTGATCTTGGACTTCTTTCCTCCAGGACTGTGAGAAACAAACTTCTGTTGTTTTTAAGCTCCCCACTCTGTGATGTTTTGTTAGAACAACCTGAATGATCTAAGACAGCTACAGTCTGTGCTCTCAAGGAAAGTTTGATCTACTTAAGAAGGCAAATAGGTAGATAGAAATGATAGATCATGGATAGATGGATGGTAAAGGATAGGTAGATAGAAAGATTAGATAGATGGATAGGTAGATACATAGATGGGTGGATGGATGGGTAGAGAGTTAATGATAGTCCTAGCAGCCTGTGCTTATTTTCAACTACACGTTACCAGCAGTAAGTGCTCTAGGGCACCTTTGGAAAGTTGGTGGCCCTTTCCCTTCCATTCCTAATTGCTCATGGTATCCGTTATGGATTGGATTGTATCCCTCCCCCAAAATATGTTGACGTCCTAGCCCCAGGCACCATGAATGTAGTCTTTGTAGATGTAATCAAGTTAAGATGAAGTCATTACAGTGGGCCCTAATCCCACAACTGGTGTCCTTATAAGCAGAGGGAGATTTGGCACAGACACATACACACACACCCAGAGGAGAATGATAGGCAGAGACACCGACACAGAGGGAAGAGACCCACCTGGAGACGGACCCAGAAACTGGAGCGAGCAGCCATAAGCCCGGGGATGCTGGGGCCACCAGAAGCCGGACGAGGCAAGGAGGGTCCTCTCCTAGAGGCTTTGGGGGAGCATGGTCCTGCCTACAACTTAACTTCAGGCATCTAGCCTCCATAAGAGGATAAGTTTCTGTTGTTTCAAGCCGCCCAGATGGTGGGACTTTGCTACAGCGGCCCCAGCAAATGATCACAGCTTCATGTTTCCCAGCTCAGACCAGTTCTCAGTATCCTCCTCACCATGAGGCTCCAGGTAATCCCTGCCAGTTTGATTCAAGTTGGTACTGGAGATAAAGCCTTTTTGCTGCCTGTGCTCTAGGAGTTCAGAGGATGGTCAAGCAAGGCTCCTTGATGAGGTGGGATGAGCTAGGCTTTGGATGATAAGTAGAATCTAGACAGGGGAGTTGGGATGTTTAGTAAGGCACTGTTTTGAGACAGGGCAGTGTTTATCCATTTCCATTTGCCATCCGTGGACATCTTAGCTGATCCAGGACATTAGCAAGGTCACCTGAGGGCAGATTTGTAGACATCTGCTTTGCAGACACTCAACAGAGCACACACATGGAGTGTGTGCGCGCACACACACACACACACACACACAGTATATCTATTCTAGGCATGCTCATTAGCAGCTAACTTTAATCATCCTTCATGCTTGCATCTCAAATACCAAATACTTTGGTGTGTGGCTGTCTATGAACACACACCAAAAATAGTTCCGGGTAGATAAACACATGAGCCAAGAGGCTGGATGATTGCAGTTTGAGTCGAGTGAAGTCACTGCCTCCCGGATCCCTTCAGTGCAGCCAAAGCTGGAATCTTAACACAGGATATCAATAAATAACTAACCTGAACCACCCCCAGCCAGGGAGGCATGCAGCTGACCACCCTCTATGGAAAGGTCAAGATGCTCTGTCCCAAAATGTGTCTGCCTCCGGATCCCAGCCTGTAGCTGAAACTCACTGCTTCGTGGTCCCCATCCCTCCCACCCCCAGGGCTCAGGAGCTCTTTCAGTTAGGTATTCTATGGCTGCAAACTTGCATCATTGAAAGAGTTGATGAGCATCAGTGAAAAAGAGGAGTCAGCAGTGACTTTCTGCCACCTGCTTCTCTTTCCTTTCGGGTTCCCGAGTACTTGCTGCTGGCTGCTGACTTGATTCAGTCATCATGACGAGGATAAAAGAAAAAAATTAAATTACAGGAGCATCCAACCCTCTCCCTGCCCACCACCCACAAGAGGAAGGACCCAGTGTCATTTCACAGCGGGTTGAATGGTGGCTACCCAAAAAGATATGTCCACATCCTGATCCCTTGGAACCTGTGAATATGACACTATTTAGAAAAAGTGTCTTTGCAGATGTAATTAAGTTCAGGATCTTGAAATGAGATCATCTTGGATTATCTGGGTGGGCCCTAAATCCAATGACAAAAGCTCGCATGAGACACACAGAGACAGACACACAGGGGAAGGCTATGTGAAGACAGAGACAGTGGTTGGAAGGATGCACCCACAAACCCAAGGATACTAACCGCCACCAGGAGTCGGAAGAGGCAAAGGACAAAGTCTCCCCCAGAGCTCTGGGTGGAGCACAGCCCTACCAACACCTTGACTTTGGACTTCTGGCCTCCAGAGATGCGAGAAAATAAATCCCTCTTGTTTTAAGCCACCAAGTTTGCGGCAATTTGTTTGGGCAGCCCCGGAAGACTAGTAGACATTTCTTCTTGCATTAGTGGGAAAGGGGGACCAATTTAAAAAAATATTGGAGAAACCAATAGGATTTAAATGAGAAGTTGCTTTATTGAGCACTTACCTGCTCCAGTTAGAAGGTGACAGAAATTTGAACACAGCAAGATGAGCCCCACAGCTGGTGCTTTTAACGAGTGACCTTGTACTTCTAGGAAAGAGTAGAAGCTATATTTGGAAAGGGACATGGGAAGGGAATGAGAAAAGTTAGGAAAATTTGGGGGAATTTGAGAGGGATTTGGGTGCCAGCTGCATAGAGGGTGAGATATAAGTTCATAAGTTTTGTTTTACATTATAAACTGAACTGTTTTGTTTTGTTTTTTGGTTTTCCTTGATAAATTTGGCAAAGGTTTAAATTGCTTTCCAGTTAAAAAATTTTTTTTTCTAATTTTGACACGAGACTGTGCTGAGACTTGCCGATATGGTACCTGCTTATTATCCAGGTTACATTTTCACCCGTTTTTTTGCCGTGTAATAAAATCTTTATAAAAAATGTTTTCTTCAGGGCTTTTTTTTTTTTTTTTTTTTTTTTTTGCAGGGGAACGGGTGTCAAGGGAATGGGAAGAGGGGTGTAGCGTGGTTGCTTGACTTTCCTTGGTGGGGCCTAGGTGAGCCCAGTTGTAGGGTTAGTCCTGGCTTTCAGAGAATATTTTCCTGGACAGTATGGGCAAAACCAGATTCTGTTCAGTTCTGAGACCCTGGGGGAGTCATCTCTGATGTGGTAAGGCAGCTTAGAGTTAGCACAGGTCTTGGGAGGAACACCTATTCCTGTTGTCAGAAATGACCTGTGAAGAACCTTGGAGAGACATTAAATTGGAGGCCGCCATGTTTTCTCCGTCAGTCTAGCACAGCCAGGCTGTGGACGGTATTGGGGAAAGTTGTCAGTTGTTCAGCTGAGAGCCAGATGAAGACGTCAGTGAGCTTTCAGAGGCCATATGACATGATAACAGTAGGTAGTTAAGCACTGCACTCATGCCGGGGGCAGACAGGCACTCAGAAGCAGAGGCTTATCTAACGGGCCCCAGTTCTAAGCTGGGAAAAGAATGGCAGGTGAAAACTGCCTGGCACTTACGTTCATTTATCCTGTCTTTTCTCTCATTATTATGTTATTATTGTTATTTTTACTATTCTGCTGACTGCCTATGGTTGAATTTGCATAACAGAATTGCATACATTGTAGGACTATACTCTAATGGAAATTTGTCTTCAAACCCCTTGCTTTTCAGTATGAGAGTTACACCCTCCTGGCTGCAGGAACAGGGCTTTAGGGAAATCAGAGCATTTTCATCTCTGATCCTTTCTGAGAATAAAATTTGGCCAGCTGAGCTGTCCTTGTGGCTCTGCCGAGGGATTGCATCTTCTGGCCAAGTTGGGTCTTGTCCACAGTGATCTGGAAGCCAGTTTTCCGAATAAATCACAAAATTTTTCCTGAGTTGGTGTATTTACTCAAAACTCATCTTCTCTTTGCTATGCGTGCATAACAGTTGTGGATAGATTTTGTATCTAACAGTATTTTATGTAGTCTAGTATTTTCCAGGGTGTGCTCCGGGGAACACCAGGGTAGAAGGGTGTTCTATGGAAAAGTCATTTCCTGGACTGGACAGGATTCGGAGACCACCAGCTCTTGGATGCGCAGTCACACATCCACTGAGTCAAAAGTAAACACATCTGGGTAACTTGGTTGAATGCGCACTGGCCAAATTTGGTTGTCCAGGGAATCATCTTTTTGGTGTGCTTTGGGAACCAGAAAGATAAAGAAGCCTTAGGAGGGAACCAGGGTGAGGCCATATCCACACCAGGTTTCTCAGGTCTGTCTGGGGGCAAAGCTGAGCTGGAAGGTCATGGAATGTTTTAAACTGGTCTGACCTGGACTGTTCTGATGGATACTGGAAACTTGCCAGAAAGCTATAGGTTCTGCCTACCTGATGCCGCTAAGGGCCTGGAAGGGAAGATTTGTAAGAACGTGGCTGGTTACTGTCTTTGGAGGAAAATTAAACCCTTTCCCATTTGTACCCACTGGGCTCAATAAGCCTGTCACGAAGACTCTCAGGGACATGTTCTATTTGAAGATCTCTGTAATGGGCAAGTAGAGTTTCCCCCAAATCCATGTCGACTTGGAGTCTCAGCATGAGACTTTATTAGGAAATAGGGTCTTTGCAGGGGTAAGTAAGGTGAGGATTAAGGCGATCATGCTGGATTAGGTGGGCCCTGAACCCAATGGCAAAGCATTCATAGATGGAAAGGGACACACACGGACCCACACGGAGAGGCCATGTGAACAAAGGCAGAGACTGGAGCGAAGTAGCCACAAGCCAAGGAGCATGTGGCTTCTCCAGAGCTGGAAGAAGTGAGGAAGGGTCCTCCCCTAGAGGGAGGGAGAGAGGCTCTGCTGCCACGTTCAGTTCAGACTTCCAGGCTCCACATCGGTGGGAGGACATGCTCGTTCAGGCACCAGAGTGGGTCAATATGTCACGGCAGCCCCAGGAAACTAAGACGACCCTGATGCTAGTGTCACTGTCCCACGGGATGGGATTCCCCACACGGACCGAAACTGTACATCAAGCCCGTCTCTGTCGATGAAGGTATAAAGGGTGCGAGTGAACTTGCGAGGCGCTAATTCTTACACCAGCGGTGGATAATTAGTAGGAGGCAGCGTGCCAGTGTCAAGGGCTCATCATGCAAAGGGAGAGAGATTGCAGAGCCAAGGGGCGGTTTGGGGGGACACTGGGGAGTGACGGGGTACGGGGAGGGGAGGAAAGCCTTTAACCGAGAGAGAAGATGTGAAGTCAGGGAGCCTTGTCTTGGCTGACCTGAGAAGGAGCTGCTCCATGAAGAGACAGCCACCAGGCGGAACCCAGCGGGAAGGGAGCCCCCAGGCCACATTTGCTGCCACTTGCCCCGTCGGGGCCTCGAGGGCCCTGGCGCTGATTTTACAGTGAATCTTCTCTGCCCAGGGACAGCCCTGACATTCCAGTGGGCTCCTGGTCACTTCTCATGTTATCCTTTAACTTTCCCAGAAAGCCTTTGGCTGTGTGACCTTCAACTACCGGCACCACCTCTCTCTGCCTATTTTCTGACCTACAAGACGAGGGTGGGAGGGTTAATAATATTTGCCTCATAGAATGTCCTAGGCCCTACCCCACGTAATGCAGGCCCAGCTCCTGGCACGTAGCAAATGCATGCTCTGTTAGCTACCGGTACTGTTACTGCCGTTGTGTCTAGGACGGTGCTCCTACCTACCCGCTTGCATAGATTGAGCACTTACTGTGTGCCCGTGGTGCTGAGCACTGTAGCCGCAATTTTCATTCTCACGACAGCCACAGGAGAAAGTGCTTATCAGTATTACCAATTTACCAAGGAAGAAACTGAGGCTGGGGGGAGGACAGGAACATTTACTTTGAGTCGCACAGATGGTAAAGCCAGGTTTCAAGCTCAAGGCCCCGACCACATCCAGTACCCGCTCAGACTCGTCACGACTGTATCTGATAGTGCCCCGGGGTGATCTTCAGTGCCCCGCAGGTCATATTTGTAGTCTTAATACTTATGTATCTACTTGGCTGTCTGTTAGAGAAATAGAGGTTTCCTACTTACAGTCATTTTCTTTTAAAATAAACTTGAGTCCCCACTTCGGCCGGACATATGTGAAAATCGGAACACTACAGAGATTAGCATGGCCCCGGACCAAGCATAACACCCAAATCGGTGAAGCCTTCCAGATATTCACCTGTTACATCACTCACATCTCTATAGAATAAATAAATAACACTTATTTATCAGCACTATTCACAATAGCCAAAACGTAGGAACAGCTCAAATGACCGTCAAATAGATGAATGGAGAAACAAAATGTGGTCTATCCACACACTAGACTATTATTCATCCATAAAAAGCAACCAAGTACTGATACATGGATGGACCCAGAAAATACCACGCTGAGTGAAAGGAGACGGTCACAAAAGGCCACACACTGTATGATTCCACTTACGGGAAACGTCCAGAAGAGGCAGACCCGTAGAGGCAGATCGGTGGTTGACAGAGGCTGGGGGAGGTGGGGATGGGACCACCTGCCTCGCGGGCATGGGGTTTTACTTTGGGGGGATGCACGTGTTTGGGGACCAGACAGGGGTGGTGGCTTTTACAACACTGTGAAGGTACTAAATAGCCCCGAATTGTTCACCTCGAAATGGCTGCTTTTATGTTCTGTTGTTTTCCCGGGAATAATTAAAAAATTAAGTTCAGAGAAGGAAATTAGCTTACTTGAAGAAAAAATTAATTTACTTAAAGAAGACTGTGAAGTACCTCACAGCACAGGGGGCGTGCAGATGTGGGGAAAATCGTGCTGGCGTTCCTTGGAAGTGATGGCGCTATATTATGCCATGAAGAGTGCAAGGCATCTCCTTAAGGGCCGAGTCTGGCAGAGTCTGCATCTTGCCCTCCTTTGGTTTTTTTTTCCCCTGCAGCCAGCTCAGTGCTTAAGAAATACTTGTTGAGTTCAGCTCAGCCCGGCTCAGCCCAGCTTAGTTAATTGAGTTAAGGCGAGCTGAGTAGTACTGAATGCACCAGCTGGCTGGCCTGGAGGAGATCCAAGTTGAAGATGTTAGGAATCACACTAATTCAATAAGCTGCTGCAAGGTAGTCTAAGTAATGAGACCGCGTGCCTTTCCGTACCTGACTTACCCGTGTTCTGCCGGCACCTGATGAGCCGTGCCCACTCTGTAATGTAATAGTTCTCTCCCTGGAATCCCCTGTGTGTGTTTGCTGAAGACACGAGGCAGAGAGTGTGGGAGAAACGGAAACACAGTGCTCCTCGGACTCAGCTGGAAGCGCCTGGGTGGTGGAAGGCAGGAAGCAGAGAATTTTCTGTCTGTCTGTGGGTGTGCTGACGGTGTACATCTTCCTTGTCCGAAGCACTCATCATGCGCCTAGTGTAGCCATATAACTAAGAGCTCTTGCACTTGACTCTGATTGCCTGAGTTTGGAGCCTGCTGAGGATCTTGAAGAAATTAATTCATCCCTCTGCACCCCTGTCTCCTCACCTGTGAAATGAGGGTGCTCATAGTACCTGCTGTTACAGGGTTATGGGAGGATTTAATGAAATGATACCTCTCGGGCGCCTGGGTGGCTCAGTGGGTTAAAGCCTCTGCCTTCGGCTCAGGTCATGATCTCAGGGTTCTGGAATCGAGGCCCGCATCGGGCTCTCTGCTCAGCAGGGAGCCTGCTTCCTCCTCTCTCTCTGCCTGCCTCTCTGCCTACTTGTAATCTCTCTCTCTCTCTGTCATATAAATAAATAAAATATTTTAAAAAGAAAGAAATGATACCTGGTAAGCACTTAGCATACAGTTCCGGGAATAACATACGTGCTCCGAAAGGTTGGCTGTGCTGATTTGTGATAGTCAGTGCTGCAGAAAGGTGTGTTTGAAATACACAGCCGGGCAGTGTGTGGAGACCATCTCTGCAGACATGAGAACACGGAGCACAACAGTTAGTTGTTTGTAAACATCCTAACCAGGACCACATGGCTTACTCATGTAGGTTGTTCTGGAATGGTGATGTAAGCTCCCAGAATGACGAGGGAGTTTCAGGAATCTGGCTGTTGTTCTCCCTTCTGGCGGAATCCTACCTACAAAGTGAGTCCCCAATAGCTGCCTGCACCCAGAGACTAGAAGAAAAGCTGCAAAAAGCTTCTCTCTTTCTGCTCCGCTATGGGAAACTGCTCCCTTAGTGTTAAGATCTGCGTCCTTGGCTAATAATAAATCAGTCCTGTACGGCAGGGGTGCGTGCGGTGGTCTCCACCCCCTGATCTCTAACCCACCTGCAGGGCTGCAGATGGAAGGGCAGGAGGTGGACATCCACAGGTGTAATTGCTCAGATTCACCGTGCACTGTACTGCTGCGTGGTCTCGGTTAAGTTCCTGCCTCTTTCTGAGCTATTGTTCCTCATTTATGAATGAGTGAGAGGGCAAGGGTTGCAGAAAAATCACTGGTTTAAAGCCTTAAAAGTATGAGGAGCTATTTCTTTAAATGAAAACGCCCAAGGGAACTGAATGTACCAACAGACACAAGAATTGCTGCGTGGTTGAAAGAGAGGCCAAAGGAGGGGTCCTCTAGGTACTGCCTCTGAGTTCCGTCACCCATCTTCCTTGTTCCCCTCCACTGTCTTTCTCCTTCCCCCAGCTCCCAAGATGCACATTCTGAAACCTGCCAACTAGAAGGAATTCATGTGGCAGATTGGGCTAGAGCATTAGCAGGTCCCCGAGGTGGTCTCCAGAAGCACAGAGAAGGTAGAGGGCAGATCTGCATGTAGGTCTGCCTGCCCCTTACTGGCAGTCTGACATGGGAGTAGAGGACATCAGGTCTTTCTGCCCACCCAGCATTCATTCCTCCTTCTGGTAAGAGCACCCCGGTATTCTTTGGGGACCCACTCATTCTTACTCCATGCATGTGGTTTTGCTGTGCTTCAGCAGTGAGCAGTGGGCAATCAGATTATTCTGTCCCCCTTGCCACAGTCATTGGTTTAGCAGAGGTTAGCTGAACCTGTTAGACCCCACCAGGGTCTAACCCTGGGACTTTTACAGAGGCAACCAGGAGAAAGTTTGGATTTGACTTCAGGAAAATGTAAAACAGGAGAGAGCCAATCTAAAAATGAAACCAACACAGGGGAAAACAGAGCCAAAGAGATGAAGAGAAGCACATTCCTGAAGACTTAATTGAGGGCCTAGATCCAGCCATGCCTGAAGCTAATGCAGCTCTTGCTTCTCAGTTAAATAATCCAATATGTTTTTGATCTGGCTTGAGCTCATTTAAGATAGGAGCTTGTCACTTTGCAACTGAAACCTCCTGACCAATACACACAGGCACGTTATTTATCTCTGTAAGTTTCAGTTTTCTAATCTACTAAGTGTCTCTAAAAAGCTCTAAACCTCACCTTTAAGCGGGTCTATAAACACATATATCACAGCAGCAGGACATGAGCAATAGTGGGCAGTCTTGAATATGTCTTAGTTCTAAGAAAAGCAAAGCAAGTCCGTTTTATTCTTTCAGTGAGAGTGGGGCTGGAGGGAGCAACAGACAAATAAAAGACTATTACAAATAGAAATGGAGAAAGCAGGGGAAGGCCACATATTAACCAGAAAACGCCACGGGGGAGTGCATGAGGCCCTGATTCTGGATTTTTCAGTTAGGTAGGAGTGGTCAGCAGAGAGCTAAGGTTCCTCCAGTTCTGGAAGGAGGGCTGAGCCTGAGGGAAACCCCCAGTCATACAAGCCCCCAGGCTTTTGAGGCTAGGGAAAATCTAGGGGAACCATTGCAACGAATCTGTCTTCGAGCAGAAGGTTCAGAGGACTGAGCTCTGCAGCTGTGGGTGCGCTCCTGACAGTCTGTCGCAGTTCACGGCCAACTTCGTGCACGTGGCCAGATATTCCCTGGACAGACGGACTGGCCCTTTGTGGCTCAGGAGAGCTGATCCTGGGGAATGCCACCTCAGAACACCCTTGTGGTCTGCTCAAGAACCCTTGAAATCGAAAGCCCCGAGCTCCCCTCGTCACTGCCGCGGCACATAAATACCACCAGTGGGGGGATTTCCCACGGAATTTTTTGCAACCACTCAAATGTTTCATTTCTCATTGTTTGCCAGCCCCTCTTGGAGCCTCAACTGTCAAAGCAGCAGCAGACACGGGCCGCTTTTCCCCCAGGATCCCACAGTGCTTTGCTCTTGCTTCCTCTCCATGCTGGGAAGCTGGCGTTGGTCGGAGATTATCGGCTCGGCCAGGGAATAAGGTCTGTTAGTCAACTAGTGAAGCAAGTCAGCAGAGGGAATACCCGGGTCTACCCAGCCCACCCTGCTGGGGACGCAGAGCTCTGTGCCATCCCTCCGGTTATTGTTATAGTCACGGTGACTAATAATCATATTTATAGAAAGAAATCCCTTCCGCAAATCCAAAGTACTTGACCGAAGTATATGACGCAGCTGTTAATTTTTCGCTTTTTAAATATGAGCCTGAGACATTTTTTCCCCCTGACTCAGTGTGTTGTAATGGAATTCTGAGTTGTATTCCATACATCAGTGTGAAGAAAAGATCATCTTTATTGATTGACTACAAAGCATCTGTTTTAGGCAGTCACCTTGCTAGGCATTCTGGGGACTCGAATACGAATGAGGTGTAGCTGCCTGCTGGGAAGGAGCCCATCACTGAGGGAGGCGCGGAGAGTTTAAGGCAACGTGGGATGGGAGGACGATGGGAAGTTTGTTCAGGGGATGTTGGTCCGGGGGTGAATCGGAGCAGCCAGAAGGATGCGCACGTGCTCTGTCACCAGCTGGCACTGTCTGAATACAAGTAGGCCTCACCCTGGGCACCCAGACAAGGCTGGGCCTGTGTGGAATAGCCTGATTCCGTGAGATCAGGAATGGGAAAGACACCTGTAAACAACCCTTCACCAGGGCCCGCCCCCTTCACGACAGACGTTGCCCCTGTGATGAATTAATTTAAGTAGCCATTCATTCATTCATCTATTAAAGCCACAGATCTGAATGGATTTCTTTAGGATGTGCCAACTAGGCTGAGGCTAGCCATTAAGTGAATACATAAAATAATAAAGAAATATACGATACAGGAACAATCGAATACACCTATGAGAATCTGCCTGCCCCCCCCCATTACTGATCTCCTACTTTATGCCAAGCGCTGCATGAGCTACAAATGTGGGCCGACACTTTGTGCAGCAAAACCCTGAAGATCACCCAGAACTCCCGATGGGAAGAGGTGACAAGGGCATGCTCCAGCTTGCATGGCACCGTCTACACCCATGGACACTCTGGACCCTGCCAGCAAGATGGGGGCAGGCAGTTTAGGGGCTGCGCTCTTCACTTTGCAAGGCAGGAATGTAAGGCTCAGAGATGTGAAGGGACAGACCCTGCCTGAGGTCACACAGCTGGATAGACCAGGATAGCTGTGCCTACTTTTAAAATGATAGCAACAGATGTAGCGTGAGATGGCCGTTTTATTTTCCCCAAATCCCACGACTTGTCCTTGCAGAGGAAACAAAAGTGCAAAATTCCACCTGGAAGGGAAACTTGAGATCTCGAGACAGCGGAGTCTCAGAAAGTAGAGATTGGGAGATTTTAACACAGGACATGACTTCCAAGGCGTCTCTCTTCTAACGGGACCTCTCCTCCCTTCCTCCCATGGGGCAAGTCTTAGGATGGCTAGAGGGTGATCTGAAATCACCAGGACTAACATTTATCTGCACCTCTGATATCCCAGAAATCACAGTATTCCTGTGCAGAGGGTATTAAGACTCTCCTTTTCCAGATGAGGAGGTTGAATCCCAGATCACACTCAAGTAGGCAGTAGCAGAAGCAGAATTCCAACTCTGGTCCATGTGAGCTGAGCCCCGGGACCTGTGGAGCCTCCGGCACCCAGAGCTGCCTCCCCCAGGGGGCCCGGGAGTCCCCGCAGCAGGATGCTGAGAGAAGCAGCCACCCCCCCACACCCCCACCGGTCAGGAGCTGAGGCTGCAGTGTCGCGGGGGAGTAGGGCCCAGCCTGCCCACTTTTTAACATGGTGGCATCCCTGACAGACACCCTTGTCCTTTTCCTGTGCTGGCCATCGTAACACAATAAATAAAGCCTTAGAGTAACGTGACCTGAGCCAGGCAGTAAATGATGGCACTGTCAGTTGTACGCGACTGTTGAAACAAACACAGACTGTAATCATCGCGCTGTACGGGGAGAAAGACATTTGGCAAATGAGATTCCATTTTCACATTGGTTTGTGCTGAGCATATAAATTTCCTGCGGGCCGGCCAGCGTTGGGGATGTGTAATTGATTGCCTGCATTATAATAAACAAGCCGTGACAGGTGATCATTCATCATATTCCGCTGAACGTTCCAGCACACCAGCAAACGGAGGAAGAGAGGGAACGCGTGAGCGAGGGGAGAGGAGAGGAGGAGCCTGGGGGAGGGGCGGGGATCGGAAAGACCGAGTATTCCCGACAGACCGAAAGCCAGGCAAGGGGCGCGGGAGAGTGAAAGCAATTACTATAATTCTTTTGATTGTCTAATTTGTTCTTTCTGGTCTTCGTTGTAGGACCCTCCCCCCACCTCCTCCAACATAGGAGGTCCCCCTCGGGGACTCGGGAAGACACAGAGAATGCTCCTCCCAAGATTGAGGGGAGGAAGGGGAAAGGAGAAGTGGGGGAGGGGCCGCGTCTAGTTGTAACCGGAGTAGATACGTTCGGGAAACCCTCGGGAGGGGTGTGTGTGTGCGCGCGCGTGCGTGTGTGTGTGTGTGTGTGTGTGTGTGTGTGTGTACGTACGGGCGCGCGCGTGTGCTGGACTCAGCTTCGCCGCTGCACTGCGATGCCTCCAATCAGAGGGTTAGGAACCAGACTCCTTAAATAAAAAATTTTAAAGGGTGTTTGAAAAACACACACGCGCACACACAAGCGAAAAGTTCCTTTTATTAGCGAGAAGGACAGAGTCCAAGTTGGCATGGGATCTGTTTCCAGAAGCCTGTCATGTGGTGCTCTCTCTCCTCCCCCCGTCCCCCGCTCCACCTTCTCTCTGCGCCCTTGGCCCTGGGTTGGGGGTCGAACAGGAGCCACTGGGAAGCAGCCTCCTCTCCGGGCACGTCAGCGTAGACAGACAAGAGGCGGAAGCACATTGGCATATGAAGGACGGAAAGACAAATGAAGAACTCTGGAGCCGGGCATGCATTAAATAAGTACTTACATAATTGCAAAGGCCCAGGCCCTCAACTAGGGGTTGAGTGAAGAGCGGGGACGGGGTGTGTGTGGGGGGAGGTTGGTCTCCCCAGTTCTCATCCTGTCAATTTCCAGCCTTCCCATCTCCGCCCATCAAATGCCCTGTCATTCCCACCCGGGTACCAAAAGCTTCGCGCAGGTGGGAGCCTCCAACCCCCGGGAGCTGGGAGTTGAGGGGGCGTGGCCAGCGCTAACAGCGGGGGCGGGGTCCGGGTGGGGCTGAGCCGGGGGCGGGGCCGCTCCGAAGGGGGCGGGGCAAGTGCAGAAGAAGGAAGGTAACATTTTGGGGGACTTTGCTTCCTAGAGTCCTCTGCCTTTTTATCATAGCCTTAATAACAGTAATCTGTTACCTTTAAGATTATTATAAAATCGCCGCTTTTGGAGAATCTCTTCAAGGGACCTGCCTCCTAAAACTGACCTCAACCCCAGCAGTGTGGGCTGCTTCCCTAGGTGATCGGTGTTCTTTGAAAGATTAGCAGCTCATTTGGGTCTCCCAAGAATTCCAGGAGATAACCAGGGCATGTGCTTTTGTCCCCATACGCTTATCCCTTCCCATCTCCACTTAGCAACCTCTAAAGTAGGTAGGACTTAGGGTCCTGATTTTACAGGGAAGAAGACTGAGGCACAAAGAAATGAAGTTCCGTACTCCAGGTCCGGCGGCAAAAATTTGAATAAAAAATTGAATCCGAGGGTCTTCTTTCAGCATACTTTCTCGCAACCCTAAGAGGATGCCTATTTTCTTCTTCCAAGCCCCATAAATAAGTTCACGAATGTATATGAGGGGGCAGAGTTCAGTCTATTTGGAATGGTTGTGTGTCCAAGCCCTCACCAACCCTCTTACTTTTTTATCTGCTGTATATCACTCAGATCTGCCCACTTTTCTCCACCAACATTGTGCTCCTTGGTCCAAGCCGTCCCTGTCCTGGACCACTGCTCCTAGCACCTCACTGGCCTCCGTCCTCACATTGTTGCCCACTCTCGTCCCTTCCCCACCTGCAGCCAGGCAGGAATGTGGATTGTGGTCAGTGTGAAAACATTATCCAGCCGTTTCATCAGCTGGCTGGCCCTCCCTCCCTAGCTCCACATTATTATTATTATTACTATTATTTACATGTAATGAAAAATTTACCTTTTAACCATTTTGAAGTGTGTAACTCAGTGACATTAAATAGATACACACTGTTGTACAACCCTCACAACTATCTAATCCAGAACTTTTTCACCATCGCCCCAGTTGAAACCCCTTACTCATTAGGGGTCACATCCCATTCTGCCTCCCCCATCCCCCACACCGCACCTCCTCCCCACCCCAAGCAGCCACCAGTCTGCTTTCTGTCTCTGTGGATTTACTTATTCTGGACATTTCATATAAATAGGACCCGATAATATATGGTCTTTTATGCCTTTGTCCTTCCCTTAGCATCATGTTCTCAGTGTTAATCCACGTGGAGGCAGTGTCAGAACTTCCTTCTTTTTGTGGTCGAATAATATTCCATGGTATGGATTTATCACCTTTTGTGTATCCAGCGTATGCACTGATGAACATTAGGCTTGTTTCCTGCTTTGGGCTATTATGAATACCGCCTCTCTGAAACTTGTGTACGACTTTTCCTTTGAACGTCTGCTTTCCATTTCAGGGGGTGTATACTCAGGAACGGAATTGCTGGCTCCTAGGGTAATTCTGTGTTCAACCTGTTGACTCAGTGCCAGACTGCTTTCCATTTTCCATGTACCTGCGCCGTCTTACATGCCCACTAGCGGAGTGCGAGATTTCCGGGTTTTCTGATTCCTTGCCTACACTTGCTATTTTCCTTTTTTTTCCCTCTCTTTCCGGCCATCCCACTGGGTGTGCCTGGCTCCATTTTCAGGTCCCTCGCCCTTATTTTTATCCTCTAGCCTGTCGGATCCTCAGAGGTGTCGTTCTCTCGCTCTTAAGAGGGGCTTTGGTATATGCGGTGACTTCCCCCTTTCCTCCTCTCGAAGGCTAGCGCAGACCCCCGTCTGAGGATGCATCTCACTCCCATAGCCCTGCGCTCATTGTCCCCTACTCAGTAATTTTACATTTCCTTCTATGCGTACCGATTAATGTCCACTTCTCGCCTTGACCACAACCTCTCCCCCATCCAGGGAGGGACAACTCTGCTTTTGCCATCCACTGCACCCCCAGCACTTAGCACCGTCCCCAGCAGATCCTAGGTTGCTCCATAAATATTTGGTGAATGGAAGGATGAACAAGGAATGAGATCCAAGTTGGGGTCCTATGTGCTCATGAATTTCTCTTTTCTTTTTTTCACTGTCCAGTGGAGTTAGCAGGCCTCAGTAAGTCAGGAACTGGAAAACCTGCCTTGTCCATAAGGCATCTGGACACTGATGGGGTTCTGGCTGAAGAAACAGTACTCAACTAACATCTCCCTTCAGAGCCATCGTGATTCTGGCAGGGGATTCTGAGTCTTGCTTGGGAATGATGTCGGTCCTGCCCTGTAGTGCCGCTGAAGGTTTAGGAACTTGAAATATATTTGCTTGGTGTAAACATGACCTCAGCATGACAGGGTGATCCCTGCGTTTGCCAAGCCATTAATTTTTATGTAATGACAATGACCACAATAAACTGCATCCCCCCCGCCCCACGTTCTGAGTTGTTTTTAAGGTCAGATCTGTGGGATCGTGCGAGACAAAAAACCTTATAAACCAGAATGTAGTGGTGAGTTCTGTGTTTACAGCTCTGCTCCTCTACACGGCTCCAAAGAACTGAAAATTGAGGATTAAAAATTCATGCAGCTACTTTCTTTCCAAGGAACTCCAAATGCTTCCGAGGCTCTTTATCCTGTGAAGTCATTAGTGGTCAGATAACACCATGCCCATCTTGAAGACAGGGAAACAGAGGCCCAGAGACCTGAAGAAGCTTTGCAAGGGCCCCCCTGATCAGGAGGCGGCAGGCTCAGGCAGGGAGCCCCCTCCCTCCCATTTTTCTAGTCCACATCCTCTCCATTAGCTTGATTAGAACAATTGATTTATTCATTCTTAGTGGTTGGGGGGGGGCCCAACATGCCATTTGTGTGATATAAATATCTCTGGAAAAAGCTAAAAAACATTGTGTCATACATATTTTCTTAATACCACAGTCAATCACATATGCCCAAATGCATAGTCCCATCACTCGAGGAGGGGGTGGGGGGGTGGGGGCAGTGGGGTAGAGGAGACTCAGGAGAGACTTAGCTCCGGAATCCTCAGTCCAAGCTAAAGATACCCTGCAGGTTTTTGTTTTTGTTTTTTTTCCTTTAGTATATGGCCTTTAGTGATCCAATCCCTGAGGTCTCAGAAGCTTGATGTTGGGCCAGAACCTTAGTAGGCAGGAAAGCAGGGGTGCCAGGGTACCTGTTAAACTGGCCAGTTTCCAAAGAAGAAGATGGGGATTGTCACTTTCTCACTCAGCTTTGTCCTTGGACTCACCGAAGGATTTGGATCTCAACGTGGGTCCTCTTCTCCCACCCCACCCCCCATCATCAAAAGGCCTTTAATCCCAGTGATTCTACTGTTAGGAATTTAGCCCAAGGAAATAATTAAAGACATGTAAAATGGCTCGGTGATAGGATGGCCCTCACAACAGGTAGACGATGGTGAAGGATCAGAAACAACTCCTATAGTCAATCCACCAAACCATAGGCAATCAATAAGTAAGGTCTGTGGTTCATCTTCTAAAACCCTGCTCAGATTAAAAAAAAAAAAAAAAAAGACTAAAAAGAAGTAAAAGTAAGCCAAGGTGTCCACAAGTCTTTGTCTTCGCATGTGGAATTACAGCTAATTTTTTCTTTCCTGTAATAAGTTCTTATTTTGGGGTGATCTATTCAACATCAATTTAAATTTTGTTGACTCTAACGGAGACTTTATGAAATCGCCGATTTAGAAATCAGAAATGGAACAGGAAGGGCACGTAAGTAAAGGCCTGGAGGCAGATCCAGGTCCAGGAGGAAATGGGGGGTTCCAAGTTCTGAGTGCTGAGAAATATGGTGGGTTTGCCGGTCATGGACAGACTGTTTATCTTTCGAAAGCCAAGGAGACGAAAGTACACTGCATATGACAGGCAACTGAGAGCCGCTCCAGTTTCTTGAACAAGAAAAGACCCTGGAAGTTCCAATCAGACCAAGAAGAGATGGTCCAAGAAGTGAATATGCTGGAAGCGTGTCTGGTGGCCTCCTAGTTCAGTTATGGAAGGGTCTGATATCACTGAATCTGGGAGTAAGGGTTTTAGAGAATCACAGAACTCTAGATATGAAAGAAGTCTTGAGCTTGCATTCATTTTACAGACAGGACAACCATGGCCTAAAAAGTTAGATGAATTGTCCCCAGACCCCTACAGAAAGATGGTGGCCGAGTTGGGACCAGCAACCAGGGAGCCTTATTCATAGTTCAGTCCCAGCCCACTTCACTGCTGCCTGGGATTCCATTTCTGAGATGTTAACCGCCAGTATAGCCTTCTAGGAAAACTGAAGATCTTGGCTTACTCTTTGGAGCCCCACCTAAAATGCTTGTCTTTTCGTTCATCTGTTCTTCCAGCAGCTAGTAGAACGCAGACAAGCCCAGTACTAGTGTGGGGGCTGAGAAGAGATGATGATGGCATCTAGTAGGTGCTCAATAAATATTTGTGGGAGGGGAGAAAGACAGGAGAGAAGGAGGGAAGAATAGTTCCTACCCTCATATCACTCAAGATCTAATTTGGGAAACAGACACAACCTTGTATAGAGGATGAAAGACGTGATTGCATGCTCAAGCAAAATGTGTAACAGAGCTAAATTCAAAAAAGTGGACTCCCAGCTTCTTTTATACAAATATTTAATTCAGCTGATATTTAGAGAGAGTTCCTGCAATGAGCCAGATCAGGAGATTAAAATTTCTGTTATTTCCCCACTGGGAAAATGAACAAGGAACAGGAGAAGGGATTTGTGGAAGGAGAAAACCCAAGGAGTCACCCAGCACCCAGGAAGGACTGATATTTTGAGTTTCTCTGGACAATCTTGACTTCTTTTTCAAACTCCAGCCACTTGATCTGAGGTTCCTTTTGCACACCGTTTCTGGGGGCCATGGCTCTGGTCTGATGGGGGGAGGGTGAAGCATAAGCCACAACCAGACCCTCCCACCCGCCCCACCCTTCTCCATCGCCCGTTTCCAGTTGTTCAGGCTTCTCGGGCTATTTCAAACTCACGTTGCCGAGCGAACATAAATCAAGAGGCCACAGCTCCAGGGCTCTTCGAGAAACACAGAGGGACTCCGCAGAGCCTTTCCAAGGGGGCACACAGGGCAGGAAGGGGAATGAGACATAAGGAGAAAGTTATATGTGGTTCCTTTAATCACCGGGTGGAAGGAGAGAGGAGAACGTTCAAACAGAGCCCTGGAAGGCTTGCCGAGAAGTCAGCTTTAAGCTGCACTGTTCCAGCAAATGCTGTTGGCATCACTGGGGTTTGTCTTGGCCCAAACCTGTCCTGGGAAACAAGAGAAGCTCACGCTCTTGGAATTCGCTCCCTTAACGATTCACTCAGCAACTCGGCTTTGGTGGACAATAAAAAAAAAAGTAAAGAAAAGAAAAGAAAAGCCATAGAGCCAGTGGTTAAGTGTACACTGCCAAATTCATCAGCTTGGGCTGGGCTGGGCAGAGAGCGGGGGTGGCGGTGGGGGAGGAAGAGAGAAACTTTCCGTGGCTCCCACGGAGAGGCTCTCCCAGCTGTACACAGCCACGTCCTGGAGTGGGGTCCCCAGTGGGTTGCAGAAGCAGCGGTCTGGAAAGGTCTGATTTAGACACCATCGGCTGTACTCCACGGGCACGAGAGAGGCAATGAAGGTGCAAGGTGGTGCTCAGATGACTCTTTTATTGAGCACGGTCCACGCACAGGCGCTGTACCCACACTTCCCATCCCTTATCTCATTGGGTCCTCCCAGCGACCCGGACAGGACACAGTCTTCAGCCCCACTTCAGACTATGCAGCTGAGAGCTCTGAGTCCTGACCCCTTATGAGCGAGCGGGGGCATCTACACGTGAATCTGGTCCCCGGTGCCCCCCGAGGGCTGTGCCCTGGACCATGGTGCCCTCCTTCCTGCCTTTATTTCTGGCTTGATCTCCATGTGTCAACACCGAACCCTCCCCAATGACATGGAAAACCCAGACAGTCCTGCACTCAATCAGAAGAAGACAGGACAGCGACCACAGGCGGCATCCTTCCCAGCTGAATTACTGTGGCCTGCGTACACTGAGCGCTTTTGGGGAGCAGCACCACATCAGGGAAATGCCCCTAAGGGTCCTAAGTCTGGCATGGTCAGCTCCTTGTAGGTGCATAGCTAGAATTCAGGGGTTTATCCATAGAGCTGGGGGAGGGGTGAAGTTCCATTTTTACCTTCAGTAACCTCTCACTGAAAGGCAGTATTTTCTTCCCTTGGGAACCCAGGTGACAAACCATGGTAATGTCATCAGTTCCTGTGACTTCAGCCCTCATGCAAACTCAGAGGCTTCTCTATCACTAACAGTTGTTGCAAAATATCGTTTGTGCTTATCAAAACTTAGAAACTGCTCAGATAGACTAGTGGGGAGATCTTGTTACTCCGGACATAATAAAGAAGCTCATATATTACTACTTCACACAGTTGGCTTTTCATGTTTTGAAATCTGTATTGCAGTGTAATTGGTTTCCTTTGCAATCCTGTATGCTTTATTTCATGCACTGAAAAGTGGGGTTTTGAAAAGAGATCCTTAGTCGTCACCAACCTGCCCAAGGAATCCTGGGAAGCCGAAGTGAGGCTCCCACTCTCAAAAAGTGTGTTGCCTAACGGGGAAAGAGACAAATACACACATCAATATGTAAGATGCAATCTTAAGTATAAAAGAAAGTAAACTCTTTGAGGTCAAGGACTGTATATTTTTTTTAATCATATCATAGCACCCAAAATAGTGCCTGATAATCTATAGTGATAGGTGATCAAGAAGTAGTGCCAAATGCATGAGCTCAACCATCTCAACCTAAACCACTAGCCACTTAGAAGCTGAGTGATCTCGGGCAAGTGACGATTGCCTTTCAGTGCCTCGATTTCCTCATCTGGAAAATGGGTTGAACAAAACCTTTTCCCTGTTTGTCGTTGTGTGTTGTGTGTTGACACAATCAAACGAGATAGAAAGTGTGCGTACGCCTAGTATAGTTCTGGGCTACGTGCGTGGCAAAGGTCATTTCAGTTTGGCAGCAGACCCTGTGGCCCCCAAAACTCTCTTCTGGAAAGATCAACCCTGAGAAACCTACCCTGTAGGCTCCACCCCTGGGTTAGAGGTGAGTCACTCTGGGAGAACCTGCATCTGAAGAAATCAGAAGAGAGTCTGAGAAATCAGGGGACATGGGTCTGTCTGCCCCTGTTGGTGTTTTTCTGAGAGCCCCAATGCCCCACATCACCTCTGTGGAGAGAGCACTGCCTCGCCCTTCATTGGCCCCGGGCAGCAGGATAGGGTGGGTGGAGGAAGGATGGGGCGCTCAGGTCCCTCGGCTGCTTACCTGCCCCCCACATGCCTGGGGGGTATGATCCGTGATTGGAGGGTGCCTGCCTTATCTTGCCAGCGATTGCTTCACCCCTCTCCCGCTCCCACATTCGCTTGGAAGATGCCTGTGTCTGTGAGGGCTGGTAAGAACCTGGAACAGCCTTTGAAGGTATCCAGCCAACTGAATTTAATTAAACTGCAATTCCAGAAGCCAGCAGCATTTTCCTAAGAAAGCAACACAACTTCTTCCAAAAGTCCCCTGCCACCCTTGTGTTGCCCATTGCTTATTCTTCGGGCTTTGTCACCAAACTGTCCATAGGGTGGTTTCCTTACACGATGGATCGGATTGGTAAGACTCTTTTTTTTTTTTTTAAGCTAACATCACTGTCTTAAGTTGGGAGCATCATGACCTGCCCCTTACACTGCATTTCTTCTTGCTTCCCAAAGCTGACGTGATAGGACCTTTATCTTTTCAACTTGGTTTCTTGGGTGGCCCCAGAGGCCGCCATCTTGGCAAGTCATGATCCCACCAGCTCAAGACGAGGGCAGGGTCACACTCCACTCCGGAGCCAAATGGTGGTTGTTTTCCTACACTAAGTAGGGTAAAGTGATGGCTAAGGAATACTCCTGTTTCCAAACATACTTTTCAGTCATTCATTCTTTAGTAATTAAGCCCTTACTTTATGCCGGGGGCTGAGAATATAAAGACAACATGGCTGCCACCTTCATAGAACTTTAGATGGTCAAAGGAGCCACAGATAATAAGTACATAAGCAAATAAAGACATGAAACAGCTACAGATTGTTATAAGTGCTAAGAAGAAAGAAACAGATGGCTGGAGAATCATGAAAGGATATTCTTAGATAAAGTCAAAGAAGAGCTCTCTGAGAAAGTGACATTCAAGCTAAGACCTAAAGGATGAGACTGAGCCAGCCATGGGAAGAGCCAGGGCGGAAAGATTTCAAGGCAGGAGGAACAGCAAGTGCAAAGGCCCTGGGATGGGAAAAGCTTGGCAAGAGCTAGGAACTGACAGAAGATCAGGGTCGGTGGAGTGTAACGCATCAGGAAGCGAGTGGCAAGAGGTGAGGAGAAGAAGAAAGGCAAGACATAGGCCGTGCTGGAGCATGGAGCCCATTGCAAAGTGCTTGGGTTTTACTCAAGGGGACAAGGGAGGGAGCTGTAATTTACCTAGGAGGTGCTCCACATATGAATTTGTTGGATGCATAGATAATTTAGAAATATTCTCCATTTGGAAGCTTAGCCATCAAAGTCTTCAGCAATTACATCCCTGTCTGAATCCCCCCAGGACTCATTAGCTCTATCACTCAGTTGGTCCTTTTGCATATTTGCTTATAAATGAGCTCTAAAGAAATGGTTTCCAAGACCCAGGCTTGGGTTGGTCAAGGCAGCCGCATCGCCCAGCTCCAAAGGGAAAGCACTCTCCTTGCGTTCTCTGTGAAGGACATTCCTTCAGAATTGGATGAGGTGGGGTCCCCTCGAGTTGTGCAGGCAGGGGTCCTGGTCCCAGCTCTGACACTCACAAGCTGTAGGACCTGCAGCATGTCTCTCTGGGTCTCTGTTTTGTGAGCTAAGGAGTTGGGCAATGCTGCACCCACCTCCCCGGGTTGTTGAGCACTTTCAAACTAAGGAAGTGAAAGCAAGGTATTTGAAGGTGGTAAAGAAGTGTCCCTGACCAGGGTCCTGGTGTGGGCTGCAGGGATCAGTGGACCCCGGAAACTGCATATGAACTATGTATTGTGTGTGCATGCCTGCCTACACAGGAAAGTGCGTCGTTCAAAAGAGAGGATCCAAAATTCTCTCCTCGGTCTCTCAGAGACCCGTGAACCACCAACGGTTAAAAAGCATCCTCCGCTTGGTAGTTGGAACTGCTGTTGGCCCTTGAAGTTGCTCCCTTGCTCGGAGAGCCGGTTAAACATCTGCTTGGTGGTGGTGTCTTATTTCCTCCCCTGAATCTGTAAGCCATTTGGTGGCAGGAGGCTGTCTGCATTGACCCTTCCCTCCCCACCTTCCAGCCTTGCTGACCCCTGGCTGCCCACAGACGCACCCAGCAGGGATCCAGCAGCCCTGGGCCAGTTCCCCACGGTGCACACCAGGAGGCCCCCAGGTTCCTGCTGCACCAACGGCCAGGACTGGGTGAAATGAGCTACAACACTGTGTGCTGTTCGTAGATCTAGCGATTACTTTTCCTCCTCCCAAGTAACGAGATGTCTTAACCTAGATGCAGCCCACCCGCAAGGAGCGGTAGCTAATGGTGGGGGTTTCGGGCACCATATTAGGCCCATGAGGAAGATATTGGCGGGAAGAGGAAGGGAGAGTTTTTAGCTTCCACCCACCTGCCGAGGGTTGACACTTGGGTGGTTTATCTATGTCTGCGTGACACACACATCCAGTACAGCACCCAGTCGCTTAACAAACACAATAAATAAATAATGGTCATTTCCAGCCATACACCCACCACGCCCTCCGGTGATCTTAAGGCAGTACACTCACCTCTCACCTAGCCCATTCCTAACTGGTTCCCCCACCTCTTCCTAACTAGTCATGAACGTAATGATACCTTGCGTTGATGTTGCCTGTTCCTTCTCAAGGTCTCCAAACACTTGGCTGTAATTATCCCTTCATCCTCATTTCTGAATTAGATTAAAAAGGCAGGGGTGGGTTGGGTGGGTGTTCTATCCACCCCTACTCCCTCTGGCACAAGGACCCCACTCCCACCCCCTGCCCAGCCCTGAATTTGATCAGTCTTAAGACTCTTCAACTCTTTCTCATCTGGAGGCAAAGCAGGTATTTCTAATATTGCTAACGTCCCCGATAGCCCCTCAGTTCCTGGGTTTGGGGAAAATCCCCTTGCTTAGGAAGATTCCCACAGGGAAGAAGAGGTCTCCAGACCCTGCACAGCCAGACCCTGAGACCTTGCTGCCACCCAGGGCCATGGCGAATTCAAATGCAGCCCCCCCAACACCCCACCTTAAAACCACGCGAGTTAAAGATTCTGAGCGGGTTTGCATCTGCATGGCTGGCTTTGACTCATGCCTTCCTTGGCTTCCAGAACAAAGTGCACCGTCCTGAGTGGTTCCACAGTCGAAGGAGGATGGCCCTGGGGGAAACCAAGAGGTTTGCTCCTGGCTCTAATTGCTGAATAACCCAAGGAGAGAGTGAGTTGGGAGTTTCCAGGCCTTGGCTGCTTCATCAGTTAGATGGGTTTACCATTAGCCCCTCTAGGTGCCTCATTAGGAGGTCGGCCGCGCAGAGCTAAATAACAGGTGTGAAAGTGCTTTGAAAAGCATCCATCTGAGACTCTGGGACAGAGGCGGCCTACTCTCTGAGGATCGCCGGCAGAATTTCAGAGCCAGAGGGTCCCTCAGGCCCCATCGGCCTGTCATTTTCCAGAAGAGGCCGGAAGAAATGAGTGACTGCGATAGGCTAAAAACTGCTTCCTCAGGCCCCCAAAGATAACTCCGGTGAGCCTGTGAATTTGATCTTATTCGGGAAGAGGGTCCTTGCCGAGGTGATGAAGTTACGGATCTTGAGAAGCGGAGATCATCCTGGATCACCCAAGTAGGCCCTGCCTGCGATCCCACCTATCTTTATCCGAGAACAGACACACTCGGAAGAGAGGCCGTGTGACCAGAGGCAGACAGCAGAGGGATGCAGCCGCCAGAGCTGGACGAGTCACGGGAGAGCCCTCCCCTGGAGCCTTTAGCGCGAGCACGGCCCTGCAAATGCCGTGATTTCGGACGTCTGGGCTCCTTAGAACAATTTGTTGTTTCAGCCCCTTAAGCTGGTGGAAATGTGTTACGACCATCCCTGGAAGCTAATACGTGAGGTGTGCGAACTCCCAGCACAGAGGGGTGGTAGAGCCTGGCATCCTGGCTCCGCGTCCAGCGTGTAGCGTGTCACGTCCCGCCTCGTCTCTTCGAGAGGTGACAGAGGGGAGCCATATGCTAGCATATGCAGAGAGAAATCTCCGAAGCTCAGGGACAGGGGAGGATGGCAGCCACTGGAAGTGGCCCCTTCTGGTGGCCTGGAAGGAGGGACCAGGGGGCTGCTGCATGAAGCCCTGATTCTGGAACTCACAACGTATCCCAGAGACCCAGCCGGCCGCCGAGCAGTGTCCTCTGCCTAAAGAGGCCTAGGTCTTAGCTACAGAGGAGCTGCCTAGAGGTACAGGACTGTTTCCTCCAGGCCACGAGCGGGTCCCTGTGCTCTGGGCCTCCCAGTGCAGCGCAGGTGCCCATGGGGCAAGCCGCTGGTCCTCAGCGTGTCCCAGGGACGGTGGCTTGGTTCAGCTCCTGCCTGGAGCCTAGCAAGGAAGGCCGTCACCACTAGGGAGTCAACTCCAAATGGCCCGTGAGAATAACCTCATGCTCCAGGAACTCCAAAGACTGATTTCTGATCCAGAGTAGATTTTCACAGAGCTGTCAGAAATGAGCACCTTCTGACTTCTGGTCCCCTGGTGAGCCAGTCGCCGATGAGAGAATGTCCTGCTGGTGTTCTGGCATCTTCTGGTCCCAGTTGCCAGAGTTGCATAGAGGAGGGACAGGGGGAGCATCTACACTCGAACCCGACGCGATCAGGGAGCACAGCAGTCTTTGGGGAGGGGTCTGAGCTGAGCGCTGACCCCTCACATAGTCAGGCCCACTCTACGGGCCTCCTTCTGTTGATGGGAACACGGGTCAGTATCAGATTCTCTGCAGGTGTGCCTGCTGTGTGTCATCCTGGACACACACACAAACATGAGGGGTCTGTCTACCCCCCAGGGTTCTCAGCTTAGGTATGACTGACATCTAGACCCGGCCGATTCTTTGTTGTTGGGCGTCTGTCCCGTGCGTTGTCAGCGTTCAGCAGCACCCTTGGGCAAGAGCAGCCTCCACTCTGCGTGGCAAACAAAAGAATCTCCAGACATTGCCTGCAAGTCTCTGGAAGGGCAGAATCGCCCCCAGTTGGGCTCCCTGGTCTATGCGCACCTGGTTTCCCCTCGTCAAGTGATAGAAGCTCTCGCATGCACAGTCACCCCTGTGATACTTCCAAGTTCACTGTCCTTCACCACCACCCCTGTGTCCCCTCTGTTGGATGGGAAGTAAAAGTAATCATGGCGACGACAATTTATCGCATGCTTATTTTAAACCGATTGCCTCATCTAAATATTTGGCAGCAACTCTATAAAATGATTTTGTTATTATAACGTGTTACAAGTCATCAGGAGTAATGGGCAACAATATGAGGAGACCCAGGTAGAGAAAATCAGTGAACTGGGTCAAGGTCACAAAGAGGATTGAAACGCAGGCAGCCCGACTCTTAAGCTCTGTTCAACACTACAACTTCTGTAATACAAAATTTTTGGATATATTTTAGAATTTAAGTTCTCATTTACACCTCTGGTCCTGAGAGGGCAGGTAATATGATTATTAATGTTGTGATATTGTGGTCATGCCCATTTTTCAGATGAAGAAACTGAGGCTTGCCTAAGGCTATGTGGTGCCTCAAAGACATTCCTGGGACTTGAATCCTGGCCTCTCACCAGAAAATTCAGACTTCTCCTCCTGTCCCAGGAGGGGCTGAAGGTGCAAACGTCCCTTCAGGTGTTCTGGCTGCTAACTGTTAGGCCAGGGAATTGAAAATAGAGGCTCCGCTTTTTCACAGCACTCTTTCTGGAGCCAGAAACGAAAACCCATGTGGGTTGCAGGGTGCCTCAGGGCATTCTGTGTATTCCGTGTGGGGTGCAGAGGGAGAATTTGTCTTGAGCCACTCAGACCTTTCTGGAGACAGGTGCTTGGAATACCCAGACCCAGGGAATGTGACTTTTTTTGGAAATAAGGTCTTTGCAGATATAATTAAGTTAAGGCTCTTAGGAGGAGATCATCCTGGGGATCCAATGACAAGAGCCCGTGTGAGAGAAAGGCAGAGAGAGATTTGGGGGACACCCCCATGAAGACAGGGGCAGAGGTTGGAGGGATGCGGCCACAAGCCAAGGAGCACAGGAAGCCTCAAGAGCTGGAAGGGGCAAAGAAGGATCCTCCCAGGAGCCTTTGGAAGGAGCACGGCCCTGCTGACATGTTGATTTTGGATTTCTGGTTTCCAGAACTGTGAGGGAATCGATCTCTGTTGTTTTCAGCCACCAATTGTGGTAATGTGTCACAGCGGCTCCAGTAAACGGATTATCATGTCAGGGGGTCCTTTCGAGAATGAAGAAGAGTGTTGTTTGCGAGACCAGGTAGCGCTCTTAAAATTCACTGGAGCAGGCCCTCTCGTGCCCTGTGGGAGCCACACAAGCAGGTTCCTCATGGAAGATGCAGGAACAAATGCAGCGCAATCCCCCAACCCCAAACTTCCAGCCGCTAAAAAAGAATTACAAAAAGGCAGCCAACAAGCCAGGAAGGGTGTCATCAGCCCCAATCTATTCATGAATGTCCAAGCAACTCCTCAGTCCCTCCCTCTTCAACCAACAGGGACCGTGAGTGTGCTCCATGGGAGGCCCCATGCCAGGCTCCAAAGAAGAGAATAACAGCCCCCTCCCCGTGGGCCTGGGAACCCCGTGGGTGACTGCTGTCAACCCCCGTGCTTCCAGGCAGCACTGACAGGTACTGATACACTGACATTGTGAAAATGGTAGAACATGTCTGTCTGTAGCTTTTGGTAACTCGCTGATGACCCGACCCCCTAAGCGCCACGTGTCATCTTGGCTGGGCCAGCCCCTCCTCTCCCAGAACCCGTGGACCTTTCCATGATGCAGTGACTAAAGGCATAATGGTACCCTGGTCCAGCAGAGGGGGCCTTCTGGATCCTGCTTCTGGGCCACAGCCAGCCTCTGTCCTGAGTGTCACATTTTTTGAGTATCGCTGCTGATTGGACCTCAAGGCCAAGAAAACGAGAGGACGGCTTTGCTCCTGTCATCTCAGCTAGGCACCAGAAACTGCATGCCCGAGGAGCAAGGGAGGTGAATGAGGATGGACAGTTCTGCCAGGCCAGGCCTCCAGGTGTTGAAGGTAGCCTCAGAGTTACCACTTACTTTCAGGGCACTGGAAGGGGGTCAAAAATCAAAGTCAAAGAAAGGTCAAAAGCCAGGGTCAGGCTTCAAACCTCACCCTGTGTGGCCCTGTCGAAAGTCCAGAGTCTGGAGCTGGCAGGTGAGAAGGCAGGGCCAGGGCCAGGTGTCCAGGTAGGGGAGGCTCCCGAGGGACCCGAGGGTGCCAGCTCAAATGCCTGCAGGAGTCAGGCAACCGAGTTCATGATCGAAGCAGCCTTCACTGATACTGGGATGGACTTCACACAGTTCCCAGAGCGTTTCTATAATTCTTGCCACACCAAGGGCATTTTCATGGTGAAAGGGCTTCTGGCCCACGTTTCTATCCTCCTTCCTTAACTTTCTTGAGGAGGCCAAGGGGCCAAACATGAAAGCTTCTGGAGTCGTTACATTTGGTTTTTGAGAGTTAAAGCGGGACGTACCTCTTTTAGGGAGGTGGGGGGTATGCAGAAGGGAACACCTGGTCAGTAGCATCCTTGATGTTATACAGGGGTGAGGATGTCGGATCCATGAAAGGACAAAAGTTCCCAGTGGTTCCAGAAACCAAAGACGGGATGGACTGTCTTGTATCACTTAAACCTTTGATTCATTCTGTAAATATATTTGCAGTTCCACTATGTGCAGCCTTTAGGGGCTGTGGTGGAGAACAAATCAAAAGTGGTCTCTGCCCCTCTGGCACTTTCAGTCAACTAAGCACCTACTGTGTGCCGGGCACCTTACAAAAATTCTATCAAATAATCCTCACTACCCGGACTTGTTCGGGGCTTATGCTAGGCCAGGGATAGTCAAGTTCTAGCCTAGTCTTTCAACTAATCGTAGCAGCAACAGGAATTGATCTCTTGCCGTATGCCAAGCCCATGCTGGGTGCTTTGTGAGGATCAGTGGGATTAACCCCCCCCCTCCCAGCAGTCTTTCTAGGCTAACACTGTTAGTGCCCCCTCACCCCAAGAAGGACACACAGAGAGGTTGTGACCTGCCACCCCACCAGCCTGTAAATGGCAAAGGAGGGGTCTGACTTTGCCCTGATTGTAGAGCAGATGCTTTGAATTACGGTGCATACTTATTCTAGAAACATCCTTATGAACGGTCATCCTTGGGCCCATCTCGCAGATCAGAAAGCTGAGGCTCTGACAGGTTATTTATCGTGGCTGCTACTCAGGGCTGGAACTAGGGGCACAAAAGTAAAAGGCACACCCAAAAACGCAGTGATCAAGATAATGTTGAATGCGATATTGTTTTCAAACTCAGAATGAATGCCAAAAAAAAATGCAGGGTGAACAAAATATCAAAATTTATAGGACAGGCCTCCAAGCTGTGCTTGCGGGCTTCTCTTGTTGTACCCTAATATGTTTTGTCTTTAAATTCTTTTTGTCTGTAAATTTTGTCTTAAATTTTGCATGATTTGCTCATTGTTGATTGTTTCGGCATGGCTTTTCAGTATAACATGCTACATTAAACTATCACTTATCTTGATTTCTGAGATTTGGGTCTCCCCCCATAAATTTTATACCTTGGCAATGCCTCACTCGCCTCACCCTGAGGGGGGGTCCTGCAGGGCCCATCTCTCAGAGCCCCCTTTTATTGAGCACTCAGTAAGTGTTAACCACTCTTCTTGGGCTTCCCCTGTGTCTGGGTTTTGTGCTCCCAGCAGTCCCAGGAGGCAAGTGTTATCATCGCTCTTAGTTTACTGACCGGGCTACTGCGGACCAGAGAGGTCACAGGCTTTGTGTAAGGTCGCACAGCGGAGGGGAGCGGTCACTTGAACCCAACTCAGCTTCCCGACGGAGGGAGGGAGCTCCCGGTGCTGGGAACAGCCCAGGCAACTGGCGGGGGGCCGACAGTCGCCGGTCCAGGGAATTCCTGCAGGGCGTGGGAGGCGGGACTTAGTGACCTCCGTGTGCCCAACTCCGCCCGATCCCAGCTTTCGACGATCCCATTGTCTCCTAAGAAACGGCCCCATGGCTCTGCCGGGTAGCCGAGCCCCGGGCCCGGAGTCGGGGCCTGGGGAACCCGGGGCGGGGTCGCAGGGACTCGGCGCGTCCGGGGCGGCGGGGCCCCGCTCCTCTCCGCGCTGAGCAGCCCCGGGAGGGAGAGGCCTTGCGTGGCAAGAAAGCTGTTGGTAATCAGCAGAATTGGGTTTTAATGGGGTTCGCACGGATAGGACAGAAATCAGATTAGGGCCTAATTGGCATGCACGAGGCAGCGCAGCCGCCCCGGGGACGCCGCGTCCGGCTTGCGGAGGGTTGGCGGGGGGCCGGGCGCGCGGGGACCCCCTCCGCCCGGGGCGCCCCTCCCCCGTCCCCGGGGCGGGAGGGGGAGCCGGGCCGGGCC
>LNAC01000016.1:1731052-1745378 GCA_002007465.1 Ailurus styani | reverse complement strand
AGGGGACCCCGGCGGCCCCGGCTCCCGCCCCTCGTGGGCCCGGCTCCTGGAAAACGCTCGCGGCCCGCGCAGCAGGCATGGCTTTTTTGTTTTGCATTGATGGGAAAGAAAAAAGGGTGCAGAGGAGGGGGCAAGGGGGAAGAGGGACAGGAGGGGGACAAGTCAGCAGCGCAAGGAGCCGAGCACCCTGTGCGTGATAATTAATAATAGTCGTTTAACAGTGATACTGGGCGCCGACCTGGGCCAGGTCCTCTGCCAGCACGTCGCCCGGAGTTCCATGACTTCCATAAAGTTTGGTAACCTTCTTTCTCTCCGTTTTACGCATGAGGCGTCGCGAGCACAGAGAGGGTTAGTCCTTCCCCAGAGTTGCCCAGCGAGGACACGGTGGAACTGACTCTCCGGCCCAGGGCTGGGCGCCTCCAGTGGTTATGCTTCTGTCTGTTTCGGCCGCAGAGAGTGCAAGGAGTTTTCTCTTCTTTTTCTCTATTTTAAAAACACAAGGTTCTTCTGAGAGTGATGACACCTCGGTTTTATTATAACAACGTGAAAAGTTACGACATTTCTGTCCCAGGTTTTCCTGTTCGGATTTTCACTCTGTCTGAGGAATCCTACATCTGCGGTAGTTCCCTGGAGAGTCCTTGGAAGTCTTAGGCATCTGCTGGCCACACAGGTCCTGTGCCAGGAGCCCTCCTTGTGTTTGGGGGATAAAAACACCAAGAAGCAAAGAGGGATCAGTTCCGGGATGATCAGAGCAGTGGTGGAGGTGAATAAACTGGTGGGATGCTGACAGCAATGCTCCCTTCTCCAACCTCCCCTATATAGTATGTCTGCACCTCAGACAGTTCTTCAAGGGAGGGCATTTTATCCCCATTTTTAAATGTGGAAACTGGCCCAGAGAGGTAGAGGGACTTACCCAAGGCCACACAGCCAGCCCATGGCAGAACTGGTATTCAAACCCAGATCTCTCTGACCCCAGATCTCACATTCTTTTCGTGCAGCTATGCTGCACACCAAGAATCATCAGTGGGGTGCCCTTTTGGCAGTTGGCATTAGGATGTCTTGCTTCCATCCATGCCTTTACTGTCCTTGGGGTTTGACCAAATTGGGGGAAACTTGGAGCACCTGGTACTGACCATTTCAAGCCTGGGGTGGTGCCTTGATCTGCCTCCAAGCGGGATCAAACATTTCTTGGTGGCAGCTGACTGAGAACATTCTAGGGCAGCACTTTCCAAAGCATATTACATGAAACATGTCCAGAATTGTTCATGAAACAGCAGGCTCTGTGATCAAATGATTTGGGGGAAATTTGGGGTTGAACAAAGTTAAACGTGCTTCGTTACAGCAGGACTTTTCGGAGTCTTTAATGTGCTCACAGGCATGTGAATCTCCAAAAGGGCCGGTCGTGAGCAGCAGTTTCCAAATCGTTGAGCTCTTTCTCACAGAGCCCTGTGCACGACTGGAGCTGCACAGATCCCACTCCGGGAAATGCGATCTAGTGTGTTCCGGAACTCATGCCTTTGGAATTCTGGCCTGGATTGGAGGTAGAAGTCGTCCTATGCATGACTACCTACTGTCTCCATTTGCTAGGAAAGACATTTTCAAGCCCTGCCTGCATGGAACAGTGTTTACAGTTGAACAAGGGAGCCCCATTTGTGTGTTTCCCCAAAGCATCGCCAACCACACTCTGCAAGCAAAAATATTTATTGAGCCCTGTCCAGAGCTTTATACGACATGGGAAGATGTACAAGTAATGAAATTAATTAGAGGATGTAGGTAGCTCCTCTGGCAAATGTGGAGTTAGTGTTGCGATTTCCGTATCAGTTCTGAGATTAGATCCAGCCCCACCTTCTTGGACCTCACAATGTGGTCGAAGAAATAAGATACGTGCACCCAACCTGATAACTAACAGCTTGCTATGTCTGTGACAAAGGCCAATTGCAAATATTTTGGAAGCATCGCTATTCTATTCCCCAAGCACATTTAAAAATCCTTATTAGATTTTTAATTATAAAATTAATATAATGCCCATTGGAAAAAAAATGAACACGTTAGAAAGTAGAAGATAAAAAGCAAAAAGGTCCTGTTCATATTCTCTACTCCACCGCTCCTGACTCCCTAGAAGTAATCATTGTTAATGCAGACTTTTCTGTGCATAAATAAACATGTAAATATGGAATTTTCTTTTTACAAAAAAATTGGGTCGTAAGACACACTGCTTGTGACCTACTTCTTTTTCACTTAACCGTTCACTGTAGGCCTTTCCAATACGAAAAGATCAACCTCCCCCCACTTCCAGCTGCCCCCAGAATCCCACCCCGCGGGTGTAGGATAACCGGCTCACTGGTGAACCCCCATAAGAGCCGGCTCATCCATTGGACGTTTATCACATCCCAAACTCATGTGTGCTGGGGGATTGGGAAAGATGGAAAAGCATTCAGGTGGAGGGAACAGCATATGCAAAGGTGTGCAGTTGGGAAGTCAGGCGAGTAGTGCCAGGCGTGGGAGATGCATCTCTCCCTTTTCACTGCACACAGGTTGTCCCATTCTGCTCGTGTCCCATGATTTCTTTGCTCAGTCCCTTTAATTTTGAGAGGGTTTCTTATAAGAGAGACTGGAATGTAGCCGGTCTGGTGTGGCCAGAGCATAAGCATGTACAAGGCAGTAGGTCAGATCCCTATAGGGTTTTATCTGGCATCCTCTCCCTGTGTATGCTGTGACTGTTAACTCTCTGAGCCAATTTCGTGATTGTTTCCAAAGGCACTATGAAGGGGAAATCACCTGGTGTGAGACTTTTTTCCTTAGAAGTGCGCAGTCTAATGGTAAACTTGGAGACACAAATGAGTGACTTGAGCATGTCACCAGCCACTTGTCATGTTCATTCACACACTCGAGGGGTCAGTTGTAGATGCAATTAGCTGGTTAACTAGCATTTATCGGGCTCTCAGGAGTTGCTAAAATATAGCAATGGTGGCAGTAGGAGGGATTCCAATTGCAAGGGCAAATAGCGTCCCCATATTTGAAAGGGGGAGAGGGGCCCCTTTAAGAGTTTCCCCGGGAGGCAGTGAAGAATTAGAAAGCGATCATAATTAGCCTTCAGAATGAAACTCGATGGGCCGAATGTCAGACACTCATCCTGTCTTGAGGCCGTGGACTCAACCAGACAGGTCTTCCTTGCATCTCAGCGCTCCGGTTCCCTGCAAGGAGGCCAGGAGACTTTGTTAAAAAGCCCAAATAGCTGAGATTCTCCAGGGTCAGCAAATCCCCACAGAAGACCTTCACTCAGCAGTATCTGCGGGCTTTCGCTTCGGTGGCTGGTGCGCAGGGCTTTCCAATTGTCTCCATTCAGTTCCTCGAGTGGATCTCATAGGCTGAATGAGATCTTTATCACTTGTCACAGGGGCGATGCACGCTGGGCCTGCCACCACACAGTCAGTCCCCGCCGCATAAAGACATCAGCAGCTCGACAGGGCCTGGCCCCTGCCCTGTTGCTTGCCGCGAACGGGGTGAGCCGTCCCAGCTGAAGACGCCAGAAGCCCCCCGCCCTTACCCTCGCCAGAATAGCACCACCTCTCTCCCTACTCAACTGCACACCCCCAACCACCATCCCCGGGCCAATGTCAAAACCTCAGAGAAGCAAGGGGAGCCGTGGTGGCTGGTGGGACAGCATCATCACCACCCGGCGGGCGGCCGTGGATAGGGAACGGGGAGGTACCCGATCTGGGGCTGTCCCAGCCGTGCCACTTGCTTGCTGAGTGCCCTTGAGTGTCTCATCCACGCTCCTGGAGCCTCCAGTAGAGATGCAGGTGATGAAACCTCCCAGCATTCTCGAGAGGGGGAAATGATTTAGCAAAGCAGAGACTTCAAGCCCAGCCCATGACTATTCAGAATAGCATGTCCTGTCTCCATGAAAATTTACACCACTAAGGCTTCTGACATATAATAATAATAAATAATAATAATAATGCTTCTAACATACAATAATAATAGTAGTAGTCGCAGTAGTAGTAAAAACACGGATGTAATAACAAGAATGTACTTAATGCCACTGAACTGTACACTTAAAAACAGTTAAAACGATACAGTTTGTGTTATTATACTATACCATAATTTAAAACAACACGTATTGAGCAAGTGCTCTAGGCTGAGTGTTCTACCTGCACGTATTCTGTGCAAGTCCATCAGGTGGGAGAAACAGCCAGATTTTAAAGACGCGGGAATTCTCTTCCAGGGGCCCCCCAGTTAGCAAGTAGCCGAGTCAGGATTTGAACTAAGCCGGACTCTCTCGATCTGGACACGTTGAGGTCTTGTTTGACAGAGGGTGGTATCGTCAGATTCATTCCATCCCAGGGGATCACGACCCAGCTCACACACACAGTCCTTTGAACGTGGGTGAGTGCCGTACGGGTGCCGGAAAGCGTGTTAGACAGCAGGGAGGCAGGGCCGCATGGGACCCCAAGACCCTCCTGTCACGGGCCCAGGCAGGAAACAGGCAGAAGACTAAACAAAATAATGAGTCCTTTAGGAGTGGAGTGAATTGTACACAAGAAGACAACGAGGAGGGGAGACTTTGCAAAGGAAATCACATCTCAGCTGGATTTTGCAGAGTGGTAACTTTTTCCAGGAAGTAGAAAGGGGATGGCGTTGGCCAAGGCATGGTGGCTGAGGGCACAGGGCCAGTAGGTCCAACAGAGTGCGGAGGCGCTCAGGGAAGGGAGTTTAAGAATATGCTGGAAAGATAGCCAGGGGCTGATGGTGTAAGCAAAGGGGGCTGGAGAGCATCCTGCAAGCGTTGGGAGGCTTCAAAGATTTTGGAGCAGGGAATGACGAGATTATATTTGGAAGCTACTGGGAGAAGATCCCACTCCAGGGTTTGGTTTTTGATCATGGTAAAAACCATATGACGGAGGGGCACCGGGGTGGTCAGTGGGTTAAACCTCTGACTCTTGACTTCAGCTCAGGTCATGATCTCGGGGTCTTGCCCTCTCTCTCTGCCCCTCTGTCCCTGCTCACACACGCTCTCTCTCTCTCTCTCAAACAAACCAAAAAAAGCCATATGACAGAAACCACCAGTTAATGAGGAGATAAAGTGTGGTAGATCCGCACTGGCTAATAATTCAGCTATAAACAAGGAACGAAGTACTGATAATGTGTTACCACATGGATGAGTCCTGAGCACGGTGCTGAGTGAGAGAAGCCAGGCACCAAAGACCCAGTCTTGTGTCGTGGCACTCATGAGAATTGGGGATCTGGAATAGGCCAACCCACAGAGACAGAAAGATCACGTACTGTCCAGGGCTGCGTGGGGGAAGGGGGACCAGGAGTGGCTGCTGATGGGTACAGTGTCTCCTTTGGGGGGGTGACACGTGCTCTGAAATTTAGATCTCTGTACGACTTGGGGAATATACTAAAAACCACTCAATCGTATGCCCTAAAAGGGTGAACTTAATGGTAGATGAATTCTACCTTAGTAAAGCTGTTATTAAAACATAATATAACCATATTAAATAGAAGTTCGAGGGTGGGTAGTGCAGTCGGTTGAGCATCCGAGTCTTGGTTTCGACTGGGGTCATGATCTCGGGGTCGTGGGATGGAGCCATGTGTCAGTCTCTACGCTCGGTGGGGAGTCTGCTTGAGATTCTCTTCCTCTACTTCTCCCTCTGTCCCTCCCCCTGCACTCTCTCTCTCTCTCTCTCAAATAAATAAATCTTAAAAAAAAAAAAAGTTTGAAAAATAGAAATCCGCTAAAGTGTTCTGAGCTCCCCAGCATGTAGCTGTTTTCCATTTGTGCATTTCCTTCTTTGGCTCTGCTCTTACTTATCTTGTATGTACACTACCAGAGAGTATCATTTTCTGTTCCTTTTTCAACTCAGTATTTCATCACAAACATTTGTCCACATTCCTGAGGTCCCTATAATTGTTTTCAGATCTGAGTTTTAGGAAGATGAATGAATTCATTCAACAAATATTTTTGAACAGATGCCAGGAACTGTTCTAGGCACTGGACAAGGCCCCTGTTCTCGTGGAGCTTATTTTCTGCTTGGGGAGACAGAAAAACAAACAAATCAATGAAGTAGATAATTTCTGATCGTGAGGAGTGTGATATGAACAGAAATCCAAAGGGAAATGAGACAGAGAATCACTGTAAAGAGGCATGGAGGATGTGGAGGTAACTTTAGAAAGGTTGATCAGGGACAAAGGGGACCTTTGAGAGAAGCCAACTACGTAAATACCAAGGGAGAGTGTTCTAGGAAGAGGACACACAAGTGCAAAGGCCCTGGGGCAACCACATGCTTGGCATGTTTTAGGAACAGTAAGAATTTAGGTGACAATATGAAGGGGACAAAAGATATGACAAGGGAATTTGACTCCTCCAAAGCTATTGTGAACGGCACATTGACCAGGAGCCGGGACCAGAGTAGTTCCCTTCCGGCCTGTTCTTGGGTAGGCCCTGGGTCAGGGTCGGTGCCAGCACCTTGCCGCACGCTCTGGCTTTCCCAGGCGCCCAGGTGCTTTCCGGCAGAGACGCATGAGGCCACACCCAGAGGCCTGGAGGGCTCCAGCGTAGGCAGAGCCAGCAAGTGCCAACCTGACAGCTGATGGCAGCCCAGCCCCACCCTGCCGCCTCCCCACCTGCACTCCGGAGTGTCAGCGCTCCTGGCACATCCGCTTCCTCTGGCCCTGACCCCAAGGGGCTGGCACCAGGCCCCCAGCACCGACCTCTTAATCCACCTCCCACTCGGCATGCCCAGCCCTGGGCGTGCTCACTCCCTCCTTCCCTCTCAGATGCCGGGCTTGCTTCGGAGACGGAATGATCTGGGTCAGGTCCCCTGTGAGACTCACACAGCTCCCTGATTTCTGCTTGCCAGCACTCATTATCCACTCATTCTTCTTTGGATTAATTACTTAATAGCTGTCTTTCCCTTTTGACTGTAAGCTGCAGGAAGGGAGGAATTACAAATCCCTAGAGTTTAGTAAAGTCCTACAGTGCTGTCCCTAGACATATTATGTAAGCCATTCTGAAATTTAAAATCTCCTAAACAACTGCATTCAAAAAGGAAAAAGGAAAGTCAAGGGAGTTCTATTAGTATATTTTATTTTTTTAACCTGATATATCCCAAATACCATTTCAACATGAGATCAATACAAATGAGGTTAATGAGATAGTTCATGTTCTTTTTCTCATACTAAGTCTTCGCAGCCCACTGTGCCATTTGCTATTACAGCACGTCTCCTTTCGGATGCAGAGCTTTCATTGCAAATACTTGATCACGTTTAAAGTCTATGAAATTTGCAGGGACAGTGGATTCACTTACCTAAGTTGTTCCAAACATACATAGAAGTTTTCCAATATTTGAAGGAAGAGTTTTAAACTTTAAATAAAGTTAAATAAAATTTAAAATACCATTCTTCAGGCCCACTAGCCATATTTCCAGTGCTCGGTAGCCTGTGGGGCTAATGGCTACCACATTGGACAGCAAAGATGTGACGGGTGAGTGAACAAATGCAGAACAAATGGACTGATAAATCCTCTTCTCACCGTTTACCAGTAATAGGACTTGGAGTTGGGGTGGTTTCTAAATACACATTTTTTGATACTTCTCCTTTCAAAAGGTGGAGCCTAATTCCCCTCCCCCCACCAGCGAGGCTTAGTGACTCACTTCTAAGGAATGGAATGTGGCTAAGTGACAGTGTGTGACTTACAGAAGTGGGTCATACTGTGCGCTGTAGGTCTGTCAGCCTCTGCCCAAGCTCCCACCTGTTCTGTGTCTTGACCTCAGAACTCCACCAGAGAGAGAGAGGTCTAACTGGCTCGCTCCTCACCGTGCAGCGGAGGGCACCTCCTTTGGCTGTGCTTCTGCGCAAGCCCCGCTCTGAGTCTTGGTCTTTGGGTCAGGCTCATGCCTGGTCTACTTGACTGTGGTCAGGGTGCTGAGGTCACGAGGTCACGCAGTCAGCTTTCCTCCAAAGCCAGTCAAAGCACGGAGGACAGAATAGTCTCTTGCCTCAGTAATGGCCCTGGGTGAGTCCACTCGTGAACGTGGGCCCGTTTTGCTGTCACATGATGGCTGTTGGTAGTACCCTAACCACCTCTTCAGGTGGCTGCAAGGATCCAGCGAGGTGACCCATGGAAAGGCCCTTTTGCAACCGAAATGTCTCAGGCAAGTATTGTTGCAGCGACAAAGGCAACTTTCTGGGTATGCGAAGCAGAAAGATGTAATCATTGTAATATTAATCAGGACCGTTCTCTTCAAACAAGTCACAGAGACTTAGGACACTGGGCCCATTTTAAACACCAGTGACATGAAGGAGATGAAGTTGAGTTTAAAAAAAAGAAGAAGAAGAAGAAGCAGCTGTTTCTTGCCTGTGGCGTTTTTAGCTTGTGCATATCGTCCGTGTAATATTTCTTCTTCCTTTTTTGTTAATGGCTTGGGGGTTTGAACACTGTTTTGTTCAGCCACACGGGGAAATGTTTAATGAATCCTTGTGAATATTCATTAAATGCTGTTAATATTTTCTGGTGGGGGAGGCCCCGCTGCCCATCCAGTGGGTCTCCGAACGGCGGCAGGGGAAGCAGCCCACCACTTGATTTGTGCTATTTGTTTTCCATTTTCATTGCCCTATTTTCTGAGACCTCAGGTGGTTTGCAGGGGCCAAGGGTGGAGGCAGAGCCGGCTTCCTTGCCTCTTCTCCCCAGCCTCACAAAGGAGTTGCGGAGAGTGGTAGCGTGCAGTTGAAGCTGTGTATACCATACACGCCAGCAACCACGCTCCTCGGTATATACCTCCAAGAAACCCTCACACAAAGAAATATCCAGAGACTGCTCATGGCAGCCCTGCTCATAATCCCAACAAAGTGAGAAACCACACAAATATCCGCTAGAAGGAGAACGGAGAGACGGAGAATGTGCATACTCATGGATTCCTAGACAGTAGTGAAAATGAATGGCCAGGCCCACATAGTAACATGGTTGAATCTTTCTTTATTGAGATATAATCCACACATCATAAAATTCACTCTTTAAAGTGTACGATGCGGTGGTTTTTAGTACCTTCACAAAGCTGTACAGCGTCACCACCATCGTGTCCGACGTAATTTCATCTCTCCTGAGAGAAGCCCCACGCCCATTCGCTGGCACTCCCCGTTCCTCCTCATGCCGAGGCCCAGGCAACCCCTAATCTGCTTTCTGTCCTTATGGATTTCCCTATTCTAGACATTCCATAAAAATGGAACCATTCGAGGCTCATCCGCATTGTGGCGCGGGCCAGTGCCTCAGTCCTTTTTGTGGCTGCATCCTATTCCATCGTGCAGACCTGTCACATTTTGTTCACCCATTCTTCTGTGGATTGACATTTGGCGTGTTTCCACTTTTTGACTATTGTGAATAAAACCACCGTGAACGTTCGCCTGCAAGTTTCTATGTGGACATACACTTTAATAATCTTGAGCATATACCTAGGAGTGGAATTGCCAGGTCCTGTGGCAATTCTGTGTTTAACTTTTTGAGAGACTGCCAGAATGTTTTCCAGAGTGACGGCACCATTCCTACCAGCGATGTATGAGGGTTCTAATTTCTTCACATCCTCACATGGTTAAATCTTAGAGACATAATGTAGAGAGAAAAGCAAGCTAGAGAAGAATCGATTCAGTGTGGCCCCATTTCTACAAAGTTTAGAAACATGTAACACAATATTATATATTATGTAGGTCTGCAGTATGTGCAGTTAAAGGATGGGAAGTCCTGGGAATGAAAAACACTGAAATACAGGTAGTGGTCCCCTTGGGGTGGGGGGAAGGGAGAACAGTGTTATCAGTGTCGATGAGCACGTGGGGCTTCCATCCTATGAGTATTGTTTTATTTCTTAAGCTAGGTGGTGGTTCAGAGGAGCTACTGAATTACTCTATCTTTTGTTGTATATTTTTATTTTTTATCTTAATTAATTAATTAATTTTAAGTAGGCTCCATGCCCAGCATGAGGGGGCTTGAACTCACAACCCTGAGATTAAGACCTGAACTGAGATCAAGAGTCGGACACTTAACCAATGGAGCCACCAGTATATTTTTATTTTTAATATATTTTTAAAAGTTTATTTATTTAAGTAATCTCTACCCCCAACATGGGTCTTGAACTCACGGCCCCAAGACCAAGAATCGCATGCTCTTCCGACTGAGCCAGCTGGGTGCCCCTTTTGTTGTATATTTTTAGTATTTCCCAGTAAATTATTATGTTGGAATGTACTTCTAGGTAGGACATGTTTATAGGACCATGCCTATCTTTAAGCAGGCTTTCTCTGTGAGAATCTCATGGAACCAGAGCTTCTGAGTTAGAAAGTCTTCTGAGGTTTTGGGTCTGCCTCACCTCCCCAGCATACAGCTCCCACTGCCCAAGCTGGTAGTGCCATGCGGTGTAAAGAACATTGGCCTCGGGATCTTGATATGTAAAGAAAGGGGTTGTAAGTCAGAAAAATTCTTGATTCTTTTCTCTTTAGGAGGCAGAACTTAGGGGCACCTCGGTGGCTCAGTTGGTTAAGCGTCTGCCTTCAGCTCAGGTCATGATCCCAGGGTCCTGGGATGGAAACCCATATCGGGCCCCCCCGCTCAGCAGGGAGCCTGCTCCCTCTCCCTCTGCCCCCCATCTGCTCATGCCCCCTCTCTCTTTCGAATAAATAAAATCTTTAAAAAAAGAGTTAGAACTTAATTTATCTCCTCTTAAGAGTGGCTTGCCTTAGTGAACAGAAAAAGGCAGAATTAACAGTGTGTGATTTTAGGGACTAGGTCATAAAAACCACTGTGGCTTCTTCCTTTCTCCCTCTTTCCATCACTCATCCTGGGGAAAGCCAGGAGCCGTGTTGTGTGGACACTCATGCCGTCCTACGGAGAAGCCCATGTGGTGAGGAAGTGAGGTTACCTGCCAGTAGCCCCGTGAATGACCATCTTGAGGAAAAAAGCTCCAGCCCCAGTCAGACCTTCAGATAGCACCACATCCCCCCATAGGGCTGCGCTGAGCGGAAGAGGACAAGATACCTCTCCCCAGGCACCCCAGTGGACTACCCCATGTGTCTTGTTGGTCCAGGCACATCCCATACTCCTGCCTAATCCGAGACCGCCAAGGGGAGTGGGATCACTTTGAGCGATTTGGACTAATGCCGTGCCCCTCTGGTGGCCGCGGAGGTGTGCCCTCTGATAGCCCTTCAAGAGAGTCTGGGGCAACGAGGGTGGACCGGCCTTTGGATCTGCTGCAGCAGACACCTGTCTGTCTGGGCAGCTCCCAGACAATTTCTGTATGTGGCGGGAGCTGTAGATCTGAGTCATTTCTGTCCATCGTGGGACCCTCTCTCACACTGGCTGAGACATTCTCAGAGCTGCCCTGCCATCTGAGGCCTGTCCTCCCCGATCCCCCTTGTTCCCACCAGCACTGTCAGACCAGCCCTGCCTCCTCCTGCCCCTTCCTTTTCCCCTTCCCAGACATCTTTCCCAATAAATCTCTTGCATGTCTAGTGTTGTCTTAGTGTCTGCTCCAGAGGGCCCAAATGGCCACATATCCCTCTGGGATGGGGACCGGCCTCATTCCCTACATGTGGAATGCTGCACACCCAAACAAAATCAGGGAGAATACCCCTCTCTTGGGTAGTTAACCTGCAGGACTCACACGATGTCACATTGGGTGGGTGCTATCTGTAGTCCCTTTTTGCCAAAACTGAAGCTCAGGGAGGTGAGTGAGGACGTGGTGGCACAGCCGTGGAGCACAGCCCACCTGACTCCAAGGCTAGTATATAATGCCACGGGGGGCTTTGGGCCACGCTGTCTGCTGTGGGAGCTTGGCGAAGGCTGATGTTGGTGTGCACGGTTCCATGACAAGGGCAGTTCAGCATGATGCCCGCTAACATTTCTTGAGCACTAGCTGTGTGCCAGCGTCTTTGAATAAATGGTCTCATTTACATATGCCAGCCATCAGGCAAGGGAGGATTTTTGCAGCCCATTTTCCGGGACGGGAACCAGACGCACCTCGGGGAAGGGATGAAGCTAGAATTGTAGCCGGGCAGTCTGACCTCAGAGGCCACACGCAGCCACTTCCAAAAACAGGTGGGCCTGACCGGAATCCCAGCTCTACCTCTGAGCTCTGTGACCCAGGCCAAGTTACTTAATATCCCCGAGCCTCAGTTTCCCCAACTTCTAAATGGGAGATAAATAACACCTATCTCAACAGGCTTTTTTGTTTCCTTATTTTCTTTCTTTCTTTCTTCTGGGTGAGATTTAAATGAGAGAACATCTTTAAAGCTAGGACAGGGCCTGTTGCACCAGTAGGCGCTTAATTAATCATCACAGGATTCCAGGTGTTGTTGATATCTATCTCTGATTTTTGTCTTTACCGAAATCATAAATCTGGTTCTGATTATCACCTCACGCACAGAGTCTACTCAAGGACTCACAATCTTATTCTTTTTATCTATTCTCTAAAATATGATCCAATTTACAAAACTTTGACTTACAACTCCTTTAGAAGCCCAGCTGGTGCGTAAAATGATGGGCTCCGCAGCGTGCTGCTCTGCAAAGCACAAGGTCCCGGGGGACCTGGCAAGGAATGGGATCTTCTGGTCTTTTGTACAACGGAGAATCCTTTTGTAACATGAGTAACACCAGATCATGTATCTGCTGGGACAGTCCAAATTTTCCCGTTTAAAGCAGACTCCCAGCCTCACATGGCCACAGGGGAGCCCAGCCATACCTCCAACTCTTCCAGAAGTCCTCCAAGGTGCTAGGGCTGTGGCCTTTGCCCCCTTACTCAGTTTCCTCATCTATAAAATGGGCACGAGTGTTTGCGTTCTACAGTATCCTCCACTTTGCAGGCTAAACGACCCTGGGCATTTGGAAGTACTTTCACGAGGGGAAGCTTTGTAGAATATGAAAGGATTTAGTCATTCACGACTCTCATCAAGAGCTTGTTGAGCAATTCCTTGGACCCCCAAAGAAATCTAAGACATGAGTGCTGCCCTTCAAGAAGGTTCATTTCTGGTGGGAAAGACATTTTATTACACCAAGCAGTCTTTCTTAAGTTTTGGTTAAACCCGTACCTTCTCTGCGTGTGCTCAACTATTTCATGTTCTAATATTATTTGAAATTTCAAAATAAATGAAACATGATCACTAGAAAAGAAAGCTATTGCAACAGCGACTACTCTAAGAGAAATGAAAATATATATTCACATAAAAGTTTGTACCGAGATGTTCATAGCTGCATTATTCATGACGGGCAAAAGGTAGAAACACCCCATCCGTCCATCAGTGGTGAATGGATAAATAAAATGTGATATATCCACAAAATAGAATATTATTTGGCCATAAAAAGGAATGCAGTACAGATTCACGCTACCACGTAGAACATTATGCCAAGTGAAAGAAGTCAGTCTCAAAAGATTGTAGATTGCATGATACCATTCACAAAAGTCCAGAGTAGGGAACCCTACAGAGACAGAAAGTAGACTAGCGGTTGCTTAGGAACAGAGGGAGGGAAGGGTTAGAAAGAATTAAGAAAATAATAAGAAAACGCTGACTGTCACCCCTCCACCATCTGCTGAGACACTTGCCCCCAGGGACAACTGCTGAGTAGAATTGCCCATCTCCAAACCTGTGAGCGTGGTGGACCATACGTGGAGAAGGGGGTGGGTGAGAGCTATGGAGGAGGGCCTTAGAGAAGAGATGGAAATTAAAGAAAATGTAGCATTGTCACCAGAGAGGGAGAAGGCAGGGGGCGGAGCACCAGGACCCACCCCAGGAAGGATCTGGGCCTGAGAATCCACAGGTGTGTTTGGGGATGGAGGAAGCGACGCTTCTGGCTGGTTGGAGCAGCAGGTTAATTTAAGGGGATAACTAGTAGAGGGGGTCAGAGTGCTGGATAGGGTGGGGGTCCTGCGGGGCTCAGGGGCCACAGTTTCATTTTGAAGTTCTGGGAGCTCTCCGAGGCTTTTGAGCAAGGGTCTGACATGATCTCATGACTTAAGATACCACGAGGCTGTTCTTATGCCCTGAAGCCTTTCCACTCGTTCACACACACGCGCGCACACGCGGGCACACACACATGCACGCACACATGCACGCACACAGCAGCAGCAGCCACGAGAGGCCCAGGGCTCAAACACTCAAGCATTTTTGAAGGAGGCAACCAGGGGCCTAACCAGGGTGGGAGTCCTGGGGGATCCAAGTGCAAGACACCTGTCTTCAGAATTAGGCAAAAACATTAAGCTCGGCCCAGACAACTCCCCCGGAGCCCCAGCACAAATGAATTCCATCCCCTCCCCAGAAGCTGACTCCTGCAAGAGCCCCTTGGCAC
>LNAC01000016.1:1676675-1730680 GCA_002007465.1 Ailurus styani | reverse complement strand
AAGGAGGGAGGAAAGGCCCATGCTGGGAGGAGGCCTGGTCTGTACCCTGCTTCCAGCGCCAGCCGCCCTGCTCAGGAGGAGATTGGCCAAGTGGAAGGGGTGGGGGAAGAGCAGGACAAATGAATGGGGGCCCACGGGCGCCGGGGTGGGGCGCAGTGACCCTCGGGGAGCTGGCCGGGACACTCAGGCCGGCCAGGTGAGCACTGGTCCCTGCAGGGCAGGGGTGGACGCCCAGCCGAGCACAGGCCTCCCACAGCAGCTCGCGGTGAGGCGGCTTGAACAACCATGCTAATCTGTATGCATCCCGAGGGGGGGCCCCTAGGCTCCATCTCTAATCAGGTCGCTACTCTCATTTAGAGGGTTTAATGTACCATCCTTCACAGTGGATGTGCGGTGTCAACCCATCAGCTGCTCAGAGGAGCTACTTTTCCGCCTCCTCCTTCTGCTTCTGCCCACCGATCTCAACTGGACCCTGGGCCATGGCCCCATGGACCATGGCCCCAGGCGTCCACACCTCTCTCTCTCTCTCTGTCTGTCCTCAGAGGTGTCCTCCTCTGCAGTGCCAGAGCCATCATCCTAATGCACAAATCTGCCCCTACCTCAGCCCTTCCTGTTTCCAGGCTGGCTCCAAGCCCCAAGCCCCAAGCCAAGCGCTTGACCTTGCCCCAGCCTGTGCTCATGTCTTTATCTCCTGCCTCGTCTTTCCCGCCTACCCACGAAGTACCCAGCAGACAGCAGGCAGCCTGCGTGTACTGTGCCGTTTCTGAGCCTTGGGACTAGTGACATTTGGGGCTGGGCACTTCTCTGTGGTGGGGGGCTGTCCTGTGCATTACATGATGCTGAGTGGCATTGCTGGCCTCTACCCACTAATGCCAGCAGCATGCCCAGCCCTGGGTGTGACAACCAAAAATGTCTCCAGACATTGCCAACTGTCCTCTAGGGGCCCAATCACCCCAGCTTGAGAGCCACTGCTCTGGGGGAGTGGACAGAAGGGTCAAGACCACCTGCTCTCAAGCCAGACAGACCTGGAGCCACTCCTTTGCCCTCTGAGCTGCACAGTACTGGGCAAGTCGCTTGAAATGAAGATAAAATGGTACCTGTCTTAGAGGATTGCGCGATTGTAAAATGAGCTGAACCATGAAAAACAGCTGCATGGTCAGCGCGTAGTAAGTGTTGGCTGGTGTTAGCGGGCCCTGTGTGGTCCATATTCCCGGCTGGGCCTTCTTCCTTCTGCTGGTCAGCAGACTTGTATTTGTTCTTCAGGATTCGGCTTGCACATCAGTTCCTCTCTCAATCTCTCCCGAATCCTGGCCAATTCTCCCCCACCATAGACTTCCCACGTTGTACTGAAGGCGTGTGTTTCAGGATGTGTCTCCCACACCTGCCTGTGAGCCTGTAGGAGCAGAGGTCACCTGCATTCACGCTCTGCCCTTGTTTGGGGAGGAAAGGCAGGAAGAGGGTATGTGCCCGTTCAGGACACACTCTGATCTCTTCTGCAGAGACTGAAAGCCCATGTGTCTGGCTCGAGTTAGGTGCAAGGGGCTGCAGACACCACACAGAAGGTGGGAAGCTCCCTAGCTCAGAACATCATCCAAATGCTTGCCCTCACTAGTTCAAAGCAGTGATGATGCAGGTAAAGTGCACTGTCCTCTGGCCTCAAACTCAGTCTCTATGGCCAGCAGTTGACTCCGAGTCTCAGTTTCTCCGTCTGTATAATGGCGACGATCCCAGCTGCCTCCCGGGGTTGCTTTGAGGATGGGAGTGATGCAGTGAGAACAGCTTGCCCATGATGAAGATATGTACTAGATCACAGGCGTGCCGACCTAGTGGGGGAAAGAATCCGGAGAGCTCATTTCTTCACTATCAAAAACCAGCCAGTGGTGGTGGTGGTGGATGGGATTGTGTCTTCACATCAGGGAGAATTTCCTCTCCTTTGTTTGTGGTCTTAATCTGGGAGATTGATGGGATATACAGCTTATTTTTCTTGTTGAGATGTACAGAAAAGTCTCTGTGTCCACGAGGGAGAGAAGTGAAAGAAAGCCACTTAAGTCATAGTAGCCGATATCTAGCTTGGAATCCGGGAAGAATTAATTGATAACAAGGGTCATTAATCCCCAGAGCAGGATGCCACCAGCACAGATAATAGAATTTCAATTACTAGAGGGTTTCTTGTCTATTAAAGCCCTCCTGTTTCTACAAGGCAGTGTTTAACTACCACAGGCCCTAGGACACCTTCCCTGCCACCTCACTGCATGCGTTTCTCTCCTCCTTTGACCTCTAGAAGCACTCACTGCCTGTGCCCTGTCTTGTCGTGTGTGTGTGTGTGTGTGTGTGTGTGTGTGTGTGTGTGTGTGTGTAAGAGAGAGGCCCACATAGATCACAGAATCCTTGAGAGGAGCAAGCTGTGTCCTATACTTTGCTCTAGCTTTCTCTACTAAAATGCCTTTGTAAGATATTCCTTCAATATTATTCCTGTTATGGAAAAAAAAAGTTTCAAAGTTGCACAAATAACACATGTTCATTGCAGAAAAATCAGAAAAATCCCGACAAGCCACAGAAACAAAACAAAACAAAACAAATCATCCATCACCCCTCTACCCAGAAAGACTCAGGGCTAACATCTTCCCCTGGTTCTTCTTTGTTTTTTAAATTCAGCCAAGGATTACAGGAATGCATGCGAAGTATTCAAAAAGAGGTGGAATATAAAAGAAAAAGTGCCCCTTTGGCTTCTGCCCCACACCTTCCCCACAGAGGTAACCGATGTTAACTGTTCAGTGGGAACCTGTCCAACCTCTGTCCATGCATGTGTAGACACCCGTTTTTATATAGATTGATATGTAGTATTTTCTTTCTTTTTTTTTTTTTTTTAAAGATTTTATTTATTCATTTGACACAGAGAGAGAGATTACAAGTAGGCAAAGAGGCAGGCAGAGAGAGAGGAGAGAGGAGGAAGCAGGCTCCCTGCGGAGCAGAGAGCCCGACGCGGGCCTCGATCCCAGGACCCTGGGATCATGACCTGAGCCGAAGGCAGCGGCTTTAACCCACTGAGCCACCCAGGCGCCCTATGTAGTATTTTCTAAAAAATCGACAGGATCATGCAACGTGTATGCTCTTTGACTTGCTTTTTTTCACCTACCAATATGTCTTGGAGTGCTTTCTGCCCCCGCTCATTTTGATCTTCCTTATTCTCTTTGACAACTGGACAACATTCCATTGCATCAACATGCTGCAATTTACAGACCCACTCCCCTCCTGCTGGGCATTTAGGTTGTTTCCGTTTATCACTAATATAAAGTGAACCCCGTTGTCCACTTGTGCAGGGAACTTTCGTGGGCAAGATTCACAGACAAGAAATGACAGAGTCACTTGATTTAAATTTGGATTCACGTTGTCAAGTCCCTCTCCAAAAAGACTATGCCAGATTAAAGTTCTTACCAGACAGGAGAAATCTGATGCCTCCCTCCCTACTCCCCCGCCCTTAACAATGCTAGAAATGATCAGTCCTTAATCAATTTTTGTCAATTTCATGGATGAACATGGTGTCTCTTTTTGTTGTGTGTTTCTCTGATTATGGCGCAGGTGGACACCTTTTCATATGTTTATTGGCCATCAGCCTTCTTTCTGTATGTCTGCAAACATCCACCCTTTTGAAATATATTGGGCAGCCTTGTTGTCATCTGCCTTTTCTTCTTCACACAGTGCATAAGGGACATCTCTCCATGTCAACACACACGTTTTTGCCTCATTCTTGATAGCTAGGTCATGTGTCAGTACCATACTTTTCCGTCAGTTCCTCATTGTTGGGCATTCAAGTAAGTCCCCAGCAGTCTTGTGCTGCGTTGGCCAAAACTGCCGTGAGGATCACTGTAGCTGAGCGACGCACTGAGCACTCTCTTATTTCCCTGGGATGGATTCCTAAGAGAGGAATTACTGGTCAAGGGGCGCACATATTTTAAGGCTGTTGCCGCTTATTGCCAAAGTGCTCTACAGAGCAGCTGGCTGCAAGTTTATATTCCCACCAGCAGTTCACAGGAGTGACCATAACCAGACATTGCCAGATGTCCCCGGAGAGGGCAAGATCACCTCCAGTTGAGACCCACTTCCTTAGAGACAGAATGGTTTGAATCCTGGGGCAGCTCTAGACAAACATTCCTTTTCTTCCCTCCTAAGGTCTGACTCAGTGGTTCTCAACCCCCAGTGGTCCAGACACAGTACCGTATATGCCCTACTATATGGGCAGGAGCGATTTGACTCCATCCGGTGTTTTTGCTTGTTTGTTTTTTTGTTTTTGTTTTTGTTGTTACCTTCAGTGTTTACTTGAGAGCCTAATGCCACTGCCCCCTCCTTTAAATTTAACACCCACTGTGAAAGGAGCCGAGATGCCCTTCAACAGAAGAATGGATAAAGATGGTGTGGTACATATACACAATAGAATATTATTTGGCCATCAGAAACTGATGAATGCCTACCATTTGCATCAACATGGTTGGAACTGGAGGGGATTATGTTAACTGAAGTAAATCAGACACAGAAAGACAATTATCATATGTGGAACATAAGCAATTGCATGGAGGAATACAGGGGAAGGGAAGGAGATCCCAAGGGGGAGGAATCAGAGAGGAAGATGAACCATGAGAGACTATGGACCCCAGGAAACAATCTGGGGGGTTCAGAGGGAGAGGAGAGTGAGGGGAGTGGGTAACAGGGTGATGGGTATCGAGGGGGGCACCTGCTGTGATGAGCACTGGGTGTTAACTAATGAATCGTTGAACACTGTGTCAAGGACTAATTATGTACTATACAGTGGCTAACTGAACATAAACACACACACACACACACACACACACACACCACCACCACCACCACCACCACCACCACCACCACTAGCCTCCTGAAGAGCTCTGCCGAGGTCACAGAGGTCTTCCCAGAACAGAGTGTTTCTGGTGCCCAGGCTTCTTCTGTGAGACCCCTGGCGATGACTGCCATTTTTGAACACTTCCTGTGATGCTGGGGCAGCTCACTGCATCTTCACATTGACACCATGAGGCAGGTGCTGTTACTGCCCCATTTCCCAAAGGAGACACTGAGGTTCACACAGGTTCAATAACTTGCCCCACATTACAAAGCCAGCAAATGGCAGAACCCACTAGACCCCCAGTTCTATTGCTTTCCAATAGAAAGTGTACACCAGCAATTCGAGGCAATGTTTGAAACCAGCTCTTGTTTGTTGATTGACATTTCTGCCTTTGTGATTCCAAATCAAGAGGTGAAAAGTAAAAAGGGGCTCCTTGCTTCATGTGTCTTCAAGGGGGCAGAGGTCAGCGTGTCATAAGCTCTGAGCAAAGTAGAGGCATCAGTCTTTGCTGGTGGGGGAGCAGCCATGTCCGAGGCAAAGGGCTAAGTCAATATGACCTCGTAAAGTACCAACCACACCCAAGATTTTGAGTATTGTTGGAGTAATTTCCACTGTAGAGTTGGGTCAATTGTTTATGCTAACAGGGCTGCCATTTAAGCATCTGAGAATGATGCTTCTATTGTAACTTGAAAGCGTGAATATTTTGCTGTCATTGAGGAAACCACCCCTTGCGCTCTTCCCTCACCTTCTGAAAGGCTCTTGACTCTAATAAGAGTGAAGCCCTTTGAGCTTCTTGGAGGAAGGTGTGCCTACAAAGCCAAGGGTGTGATTAGATCAGCCGGGATCTTCCTGTTCCAACCAAAGGAACCAATTAGATGATCTAATGGGAACCTTTTTTTGTCATCCAGAAATTATATGATGCTATGGAGCTGCCGACTATTATGTACCCTTGATGATAATAATAATGTCTCCTTCCAGGGTCACGTAATAACAAAATGTAATAAACTCTCTTGACAGGCTCGGTGTTAATGGCCCTGCACCCATTTTGCTGCTGGGTAGAACGAGGCAAAGAAAAACCAGGGGCCTGGCTCACCTTCCCTCAGCAGGAAGATTTGCCCAGTGAGATCACTGAAAGGAGGAACCTTATTTCCTATGCTGTCCATCTGAAATTCCAGGTAGAGCATAGCTTCCCCAAAGTTTTTTGGTTCTTGGGGGGAAGAGGCACGGGGAGGGGGAAAGTGGTCTTTTAAAGAACACTGATGTCATAAGAAACTCTATGGTAAGTTTGGGAAATGCTCTATTTCTAGTCCTTCATTGGATTTTAAGCACATTAGTGTATTAAAGGCTCTGAGAAATCCTACAGGCTTCTCTTAAATTGTGATCAACCAGATGTTTTCAAACCTGATTTGACCACAGAATCCTGCTTTCATGTAATAGCTCTTAGCATTCCCATGCGCTTCTGGTAATTCTGTGTTTGAGATATTTAAATGACCTCTGCTGTCCCCAAACCTTTCGTAGAACGGCCCTTTCATCGGGGGTGAGGAAGCAGAGGCCATCACTGGAAAATGGGCTTGGTGATCAGGATAGCTAGATAGCTTCTGAGGAATATTTTCCCTTCTTTAACTAATGAACCTGAAGGCCCCCGGACCATAAGGATGCCCTAGCAGCCCATGTCAGGTCCGAGCAGTGTCATCATTAGAACATGCCAGTATTTTCCAACCATTTTCAAACAGGGGCAGAATTGTTGGCTGGTGCTGAAGTTGGTGGGAGTGTGATCTTGGGGACAGCATGAGGCTGAACTGAGAAGTGTCCTCAGGAGCGAATGAAGGTGGAGCCAGGGAAACGAGGAGTGGTGTTAGTTTGTGAGGAGCCCCTGAGATGTGCCTTGAAGTCTTGCCAGGAGGGCGTTGCTGACTTGAAAGGAGTTAATGTTACCTATATCAAAGCAACATGGCAGCATGGAAGTCTAGTATCTGTGGGCTTCTATGCCTCCTTCCACAATCATCTAAGACAGCTCACTGTGCTCTGAAAAATACAATCGAGTGACATGAACTGGAAAGAAGTGGATGGGGGAAGGCAGGACAAACAGAAATAGAGACTGAAAACAGCTACAGGAACCAGACTGGTACAATCATGGAGACCGTGGTGTCCTGAGCATTTGCTGTCTCGGATCCAGCCACCTGTTGGCGCACACAGTATGAGGTGTTTGTTTGCCTAGGCCGGCTACAATGTATGGAGCACCTTACTATGTGTTGGTTCCTGTGCTAAATACATTTTATATTTTTTCCAACTAGGAGACTAAGCACATTGTATCTTTTCTTCTATAAGGAAAGCTTTTCATCTCCACTATAGAGATGAGGAAACCAAGAGACCCTGAGGCTCAGAAATCGGTCCAACCATGCACAGCTAGCATGGTTTGAACTGGGGACTTTCTGATGTCAAAGGCTGTTTTCTTGATCCTTGATCTTTGTTTTTCCCTTTGCTTCTTTTTGTTCAACAAAATATTTGGGAGATGCAACATACTCTTGTCTATAGTGATAGTTCATTTGTTTTCATTGCTATATTGTATTCCATCATATGACCATATAGCACTCTCTCCCTTCTACTGCTGATGAACGTTTGAGTTATTTGCAGAAATTGGCCATCATGACAATGATGCATCATTATATGTGTTTATGAGTGCACATGGGTAAGGGTTCCTTTAGAACAGAAGCTTGGAGTGGACTTGCTGGGTCATAGATTGTATCTGTCGTCATCTTTTGAGATGAGTGGTTAAACCTTGAGATGAGAGGTTGAACATCTTGTCCCTTCACATCCTCACCAGCACTTTTTGCTCTTCCCTAATTTCTATTCACCATGACCATCTGCCATCTCTCTCCTTCACCAAACTGTTCATGGATTTCCAAAAGCAAGTGAAGAGGTTCAGCATATACAGCAGACCCCATATTTACAGCAGACCCCATATTTACAGCAGACCCCATATTTACAGAATCAGAATCACCGAAGGAGCAACCCAGGAATCTATGTTTTTCACAACCTACCCTTGCAGTCCAGACAACTAGCTGTATCTGAGGACCACTGATCTAGAGCCTTGACACATTTTTCAGTGTCCTGGGGTCCTTTCTTCAAACTCAATCTTACGTAGAATGCAATATATAAAATCGATAGAATTGCAGCTGCCCTGCTTGGAGGAGGAAGTGGGAGTAGAGGGCTGGCTCTGCACCACATCCCTTCCTCTTCCTCCTACAGCACAGCTAGACTACATTTCCCAGCCTGCTTTGCAGGGAGGTATAGCTATGTGACTGAGCTCCATCCAATGAGTATATGTGGAAGTGATGGAGGAGGGGCCACTTCCAGGCCTGGCTCATAAAGCCCTGCCCCATCTGTAGGCTAAATGCAGAGGATGCTGAGGCTAAGAGGTGAAACTGGGGCTCCCAGATGATCATGTGGAAGGCTGCCAGACAATCAGCAATACCCCTTTGGGATTTCACATTGTGAGGAACAAATGCCTATGGCGTGAAGTCGTAGGGGTCAGTTTTGTTACAGCAGCTGGCATTGCCTTAGCCCATCCCCGCCGGTCCTCTGTGTAGCCCTCATGCAGGACCGCAGACGCAGATGAAAGTCACAAAACCTGGGCTTTGAATCTCCACTCCCTCATAAGAGAAGCGAGAGAGGACCCTACCTCCCTCTGCTTCTGTGTGGATTTAATGAGATAATATATTTGGAAAGCACTCCGGGTGCAGTGAAAGGCATTTCAGATGTGAGTTATATTTAGTTATTGATACTGCGTTTCTGCATGTGTTTCTTTCACTGCCTCGGCAGCCAAGCCTCTCTCCAGTGGCTACTCCACAGAAACTGGAGAAGCATTAATGCAGTAAATCTCAAAACTCAGCCCCTCGCTCTCTTCTCCAGGCAGGCCTGGACTGCAGTCCCCAGAGCAGCTGACCCTGAGCATAATGCAAATATTGCGTTCCATCTGGCTATTTTAAGACAGGCAAGGCATAAGACTCCCGCTCTCCCCATAAGAAATGTACATCATTCCCTGTTCTTTAATTTCCTTTGATTAAAAAAAACCCAGCCCATCTGAAAAATATCTGCTCTCTCTCCTCTAGGCTGAGAGAGATTGGGAGGGAGGAACCAACTATGCTTTCTGGACCTTCAGAGTCACAGGGACCATTTAGGAGTTTTGCTGTAAGAGTTGTATGGATATTTTTGATGTGTGATGAGGGTATAGGAATATGATTTTAATAGGCTAGCACTTAGAATTACCTTGGTTCTCCAGACCGGAGAAAGAGGCAGGGGTAGGTTCTTCTGAAATGTGTGATGGAGGTCATAGCCTTCAAATTCGCCAGTCTCCATCTGATGGCCAAAGGAGAGAGAAGAGGGGGCAGTCTCTGTTTTTCTCCTGGCCTCCCAACCTTGATCTGGGCTGCTTGACCTTGTCTCACTTACCCCCTTTCGTGCAATCCACCTCCAGTGTATTCCTCCCCGCATTCATAGATCAGCACCTAGTAGGGCGGACAGTTCCCATTCCTGCAGGCATATCTGGAGCCCCTACTGTGCGCTGGGCACTGTGCATAGCCCGGAACCCACATTCCCGTGGCTCACGCCCTATTTGCAGCTCTCACAGCCGGCTTTCTCATTGGGATCTAGTCTGCCGTCCCTGCTCCCCTCTGTCAGACCAAAGCAGAGAAAGACTGGGCTCCAGAGTCAGAATTCCAAATCAGCTACTTCTCTGGGGGACCGAAAAATATGTATTACTTTCCTAGGGCTACCATAACAAATTGCCACAAATACAACAAAAATGTATTCACTCATCGTTTTGGGGGGCAGAAATCCAAAATTAATAGGATGAGTTCCTTCCGGAGCCTCTGAGGGAGGGTCTGTGCCCTGTCTCTCTCCCAGCCTCCGGTGGCCCTCAACCAACCCTGGTGTTCCTTGGCTTGTAATTACACCACCCCCATCTGCCCCATGGTCACATCATCATCTTCTCTTTTTGTTTCTGCATCCACTCCCCTTCTTATAAGAATACCAGCCATCGGGCTTAGGACCCACCCTAAATGCAGGGCGATTTCATCTTGAGATCCTTAACTAACAAAGACACTAGTTCCAAAGAAGGTCACTTTCTGAGTTTCCAGGCGGGCGATGATTTTGGGAGGGGGGACGCTATTCCGCCCACCACACTCTTCCCTCTGCTCTCCCCATTCACATCCATCCCATGTGCAGAATACATTCACCCATCTCCACATCTGGAACTGGAGGAACAGACACTGGAAAGTGGGGGTGATTGTAAAACCTCCCACTATGTGTCATTTGGACAATAAACAAGGCATTAACAACCTTAGCCCAGTGCCTGGCTGACAAAGAAAGAAACATGATGCCGAAGGGTAGTAGAAGTGTTTGTAATTACTATGATGATGTACAACGGGACGGATTTTCCCAAGACACTGATTTTTTTTTTTATCACTTTCTTCATTAAAAGCCAACAAGGATTTCCCATCACCTGCCGAACAAAGCCTGAGCTTGTTCAGTTCATTAGTAAGGACTTTGCAATCAGTCCTCCATCAAAATTTCCTCTCTCTCTCTCACCTCTTGCCCTCTAGACTCACTGGCACCTGAATTCCCCCCGCTCTTTCTCTGTGTCCTGTCTACTCGCCTCTATCAAAACCCTGCCATGTCCGCTTAGCGGTGCCCCCTGGAACAGTACCTCCTGCGCTTAGGCAAGTCTGCCTCCACTCAGACAGGTGCTCATTTGCCGCCACTGACTCTGACTCATGGTCCTTTTTCCCCTGTGTTCATTTATCTGCTCCACTGCAGATCATAACTTCTTGAAGTGAGGGACTATTTCTTTATGAGGGACTTTGTGCCACAGAGGAAAGCCTGTGGGCTCTGGTCTCAGAGCTCTGCCCCTTAGGGCACCTCAGTTCTGAATCTGTAGAATAGGGATAATGCTGTCTCTTTGTTCAGGCTCTTGGGGTATTAAGCAAAGCAACGCAGATAAGATGCCCGGTATCAGTACGTGGTCAATAAGTTTCCCTTCCACAGCTGGGTGCTACCCGCTGCGGCTGGTACAAAATGGGTACTGGGGGCTTTGTGTTTGAGGGTGAAGGACAGCACTGGAGAGGAGCAGCCACATTCCGGCATAAATCAGAGGATACATTTTTAGCCAAAACAACAAATTACTGTGTATCGGGCCCAATGCTAAAGCTTTCCATGTATCCTTATTTAATCCTTTTACCAAGGAAGGTATGTCACCGACCATGCCCAGTAGAGGTTCTGCCAAGTTATGGTGGTCAATCAAGGCTACCCTGAGAAAAATCATCCTGGCCAGGATTAAATGGGGATGTCTCCTTTCCCCGACTTTATAACCTCCCCTCCAATCTGCAAGGTCATCTGCCGCCCCCTCCCCTCGAAGACCCTTTCCTGCCCCCATCCCCAGTGCGCCCTAGTGAAGCACACTCGGACCTTGTCATCCAGATCTCTCAGGGGCCAGGGCCCTGACCCAGGGCGATGGGGGAAATGCATGGGAATGTGGGGCGCGGGGAGAGCTCCAAGAGAAATGGACGGCCACTACTCCGAACTTGACCTGCATGTTTGTAAAGCAGATGCTATAGTGAAGAACCTCCCCACACTTACCATCTGGGGCGGGGGACAGGAGAGTTGAGACACGTGATCAAATCCTGCAGAAATGGAGTAACAACTCCTTGTCTCCCTCCGGGGCTCTATAATTGCACAGAGTGCTTTCCGGTGGAGGGCAAGGGAAGTATGATGTTCTGGCCAAGTGTGGCGCTGGCCAGCCTCGGAGTTCCGAATTTGGAATGTGGGCGGGACTGCTTTTTAAAACAGTCCCAGCCACCCGGCTGGACGGTGCCTGGTGGAGTCCTTCCTGGGAAACATGCATTTTCACAGCAGCCTGAAGGAGACAGCCACACGCTGCCTTTGAGCGCATCAAGGTCAACAGTGGGAAGTTCAGGCCAAGGTAGGCCAGCGGGAAGGCAGCAGGAGGGACGGCTGGGGGCAAGTGGTGCCTTCGCAGCCTTCAGATGGCGACCTGTGAGTCAACCTGAGCCCAGCCCTGCCCACGTAGAGACCCGCTCTGATCCTCAGCATTCCATTTGTGGCCAGTGGTGTTTGCACACCCCGCACAAAATGCCCCAAGCGGCAGACCTTCTACTGTGCATGCGAAGGAAAATTATCGCCTTGGATTTGAATAGCTCCCCTTTCCTAGGCAGCTCCGAGGATATGATTTAGTAAATGTTTCAACCTGCTGTTCCAAGGATGCAGAAAATGCCGAAGGTAGAGTTGCTCCTTTATTGCAGCATAATCCAGTTAGTAAGAGGGTTGTGGTTAAGAGTTCAGTCTCTGGAGAAGCATAAATCTGAGTTCGAATCCCCTCTCTCCTCGCAGAGCTGCCACTAGCCCGCACAACCCCATTGTGGGAATTGGGAGAGGATGCCTGTCCTCCAGAAGGACCCTGCTGGGTCCAGACTCCACAGTCCCCCTATTTGACAAAGTCATTTATCCTCTGTGAACCTCAGTTTCTCCATCTGTGAAATGGGGATATAATAATAGACCCTCTCCCCCCACCTTTTTGGCTGCTTGTGGGGATAAATAACCTAATATAGGCCAGGCACACAGTGAGGACTTAATAAATGCTAGTGATTGTTCTATTATTATAATCCTCGTATCCTGCCTGCCTGTAGCGCGGCCAACCATCCAGGGCACCCAAGACAGGAATGTCCCGGGACTCAGGACATTTGGCGTGAAAACTGGGAAGGTCCCAGGCAAAGGGGATGAGTCGGTCACCTTCCTGCTGGCCCTGTGTCCAAGGAGGATCACAGAGACCATCCTGGCTCAGGGCACGTTCCAAGGTCGGCGTGCCGGCACCCAAGTACTCGGTTGTTGGGCAGAGTCTCCACTTTCTGCTTTGGCTTTCGGCCCCAGAGGTGGGTGTCTGGGCTGAGGTGCCTGGGACGGGTCCTGGGTCTACATGAACACCCGCCCTTGGGGAAAGGGGTGTTCTTCAAGAGCAGGGACTGGGTCTGTTTTGCTAAGTCCTCCCCTCATTGTACCTTAGCTATCCCACCTCCCAGCACCTGAGTTCGTGCGCATTCTCTTAGCACCTGCTCTGGGCTCCGCCTCCCTCCGTTTCCTCACCTGCAAGAGGGAGGTAGTAAGATCTGGCTTAGAGAACAGTTGCACAGTTGGAGATCTGACAAATGTCAGGTCCTGGCATGGCTCCTGGTTGGGGCACACAGTAGATGTTAGTCCACAGCAGCAGAACTCGTGCCTTGTGTCCGGCCAGCGGCCCCCACTCTGTACGCACCGGCTCATCGAGTCCTGGCGACAAGCTCAGGGGTGGGCAGCATTATTACCGCTCGTTCACGGATGCGGAGGGGAGCGGGGACTCCCCCTGCTGAGAAACTCTTAAGGAATCCAGTGGAAGCGGTTCTCTCCATGCTGCCCCACTCAGACTGGATTTACCCACATTTCTCTGCGGGCGCAGCCTTGTCAGAGAGAGATGGGAGATGGGCCATCTTTTTCGAAGTCCGATGACACAACTCAGTGACTTGGTGTAAACTCTGGCATTTCCAATGAAGCGTTGCCTTTATTCGGCAGGGCGATCATATCAATCAAACCGTGTCTGTATGTGGATCTGTTCGAAAGACATCTTCTGACCCCCCCGGGTGGCCCCAACATGGGTGGAAAGGGCTCACCTGGTTGGTGTCCTTAGGTGGGGTCCCCACCCCTGGGGACCATCACCAGCGTGGCCAGGCTCCTTGAGGTTCCCACTTTGATCCCTGCAACAACCCTGTGACTCTGTTATTCTCACCCCCTTTTGACACGTGACGAGGCTAAGGCTCAGGGAGGTGAAGTCAGTTGCCTCAGGACACAGCGAAGTGGCAGAGTCAGGATTGGAAGCCACATCTCCTGCCTCCAGAGCCCATGACTGTGACCCCTTCACTGGACTGCCTTCATCTACACCATGAGGACTTTGGACTAGGTCAGGAGCATTTTGAGGGGTTTGAGGGAATGTCTTTTTTTTTTTTAATAGACTGCTTTTTTTCTTAGAACAATTTCATATTTGCAGAAAAATGCTATGCGGAAAATTCCCATATGCCCCATGGCCACCTCATCTGAGTATGGTGCATTTGTCATAATGAGTGACCCAATATTGATACATTATCAGTAACTAAAACCCATGCTTTGTTATTCAGACTTCCTTAATTTTTCCCTAACGCCCTTTTGTTGGGTCCCAGGATCCCGTCAGGGACACCACCTTACCTTCTGCCGTCACGTCTCCTTAGCCTCATCTGCTCTGTGGCAGTTCCTCAGACTTTCCTTGATTTTGATGACCTTGGCAGTTTCAAAGAGTACTGCTCCCGTGTCTGTAGAATGGCCTCCTATTGGAATGTGTCTGATGTGTTTCTCATGACCAGCCTGGGGTCATAGGTAAGGGGAGGAAGACCACAGAGGTCAAGTGTCATTCTTAGTGCATCACATCAAGGGTGTATGCTATCAACTTGATCTACCCTGTTGGCATTGACCTTCATCGCCTGGCTGCGGTCATGTCAGTCAGGTTCCTCCATTGTAAAGGGACAGTTTTTGGGTTTTTTTTTTCCTTATCTTTTTATCACTTACAATTAACATTCTTTCTAGCTAGGAAATCTTTTTTTGTTTCCGCCATATGAAATCCTTCGTGAAATCACAGCTGAGGAGAGCCACAGCCAGGGCCGGCTGCATGGGCAGGATACAGATGTGCTCACACGGGGCCTGCACTTGGGGGTTCCTGCTCTGCTGTCAGCTTCTTAAAATTCTTAATAATTTCATCTTTGGATTTGCTTTCTAAGTGGAGGCTGATAGGACAATGCAACATGCACAGGGGGCTTGGAGCCTCAATCTTGGGGTCTTGGCATCTCCCCAGGATGGGTTCTCTGCCTGTTCCTCGCCGTCCCCAGTGACTGTTGCCACCCCTCTGGCGCTGGCAGGGGCCTGCAGGTGGCATGAGGAGAGTTAGGCTTGGTGAGCGTGTCCTGGACCATCTCGGGGTGGGGACCTGGGGGGCCGTCGCCATCCTAGACTGACGGCACCGTGATGCCTTCCGTGGGCAGCTGGGGTGGGGAGCCTCTTGCCCACTCCCAGTCCAGGTGCCACGTGCTCTCCAGCACGGAGGCTGCAGTATCCTTGGGGTCACCTGTCTACCGTGGATCGGGGGAGCAGGGCCTCTGAGAGAGGGAGGTGTCTGGTTCAGTGTCCCTGCCCCTCCCCGGGTGCTGACGTCGGTCCTGTGGCCGGCAGCCGGTGGGCCACGCGTGCATGCGCGCCCAGCCACGGCAGAGCCCTGGGCACCTGTGAGGGTCTGCACGTCCCCCCAAGTATCCTGCCGCCTGCGGAAGCACAACCCTCAGTAGCCAATAAGAACAGGCCCAGGAAGAGAGACTGCAGACGAAAGGGAAAAGCTTTCTACATTTTAGAACTTTTTTTTTAAAGATTGTATTTGTTTATTTAGAGAGAGCACACATGTGAGTGGAGGGAAGGGGCAGAGGGAGAGAGAGAAAAAGAATCTCAAGCAGACTCCGTGCTGAGCACAGAGCCCAATGCAGGGCTTGATCTCATGACCTGGAGATCAGGACCTGAGCCAAAATCAAGAGTCGGACACAACCGACCGAGCCACCGCCTCATTTTAGTACTTTTAACAGCCCTGTTTCTCTCTTTTGAAGAGGGGCCCATATTTTCATTTTGCACCGGGCACCGCAAATTTGAAAGCCAGTCCTGCCCTCACTGCTTCTACGGTCCCCACCCACTCTGCGCCCCACGTCTCTCTGAGGAAGCTCACGTCTCCATGGGAGAGAGTGGGCAAACCCTAGGAGAGGGGTCCTGGCAGGCCCAGCTGGCTCTGGACCCGGGCGGCACAGCAATTGTAGGCCGTTGCACCTCAATAACATCACCCCAGCGGAAACATGGGGAAACTGAGGCACAGGGAGACAGAGTGACTTAACGGACTCTGCACACAGCCTGAAAGCCAGGGTTGGACTAGGGCTTTCTTTTGGCTCAACTCAAAGTTGGCCAACAGCTGGGGAATACTCAGGACAGCCCGAGACAGTGGAGAGAATGCCGTGCCCAGAGTCAGACGGAGCTGGGGTCAAGGCTCAGCTAGGCCAAGTCAGGCAAGGGCTCTTTCCTTTCTGAGCCTTGATATGCTCATCTGTTTAATGGGAGTGAAACACCAGGTCCCTAGGACTCAGCTTAATCAAGACGCCAGACGCGGGACCCATGTGCTGGAAGGCCCCACCTGGAGACTGAGCTGTCCTCACCCTACGCGGCCACCAACTATGAGGGTTGGCTTCATGGATTTGCTGATTTCACCTTCACGCTTGGGTATGTTTCAATGTGTCCACGCCGCCTGTTAGGGAACGCGAACACCCAGAGGGCCCGACCCGTGTCTGTTGAAGTCCCTCTGGGTGCTGGGCCGGGTAGATGCGGGCTTAATAAGAGCCTTGAACAGGGAGGGAGGGGATGGTGTCGCTGCCTCACCTGGAGCGAGCTCCTCTGTTTCAACTCCATAAACTGTGAAGGCGACAAAGCCCTTTCTGTATTTTGTGAGAGATACAGTTTGCAAATGATCTCATTACCCCCGCAGCCATGAGCAGAGTTATGTCGGCCTTTCTAACAAGTGGCAGTAAAACATTTCATAGGCCCCTCTGCCCCCCTTCTTCCCCCACCGTGTAATTTGCTCTGTTTGGGGTTGGACTTGGTGTTTTCCCTCTTTCCTTCTCTTTCTCCTGGCACTTTCCCTCATGTTAATTATATTAGTTGCCATGGAAACCGTGATGTCATTGGCACAGGAGCGCTCAATGACATCCAAAAGCACAGTTTATAGCATGGCTTGAAATTTATTCCATGGCTCGTAGCCTTGAGGGGGGTTATACTGCGATTATATCGCGGGCACCATCTGGGCGTGAGGGTGGGAAATGGGAGGGAAGTGGCTGGGCTGCGGCCTGCTTCCCACAACCCCAGATATTGGGGGATCGAGGCATTTGGACACCGTGGAGGATACCTTGGGTACCGTGAAGAACTGTCTATTGGCTTTGATCAGCACCCACTGCCTAATAGCACCACGCCCCACGTTTGTCCCCATTTTAGGATTTCAGAACCCTGCATGGAGCGGTCTTAAAAGTGCTTCACACAAGGGGGGGGGGTGTGTATGCGCGGGTGTGCACGTGCGCACGTGTGCGTGATGCATCAGACCATGCTGTTCGTATCAAAATGCGATCTGCAGCACGCAGGGCCCGTAGTTCACCCACAGGGCTCACATATACGTGCACACACTTATTTGCCCATCTGTGCTTCATTCTAGAAGGTGCAGTGGCATCCACATGAATGAGTTTTGTGCCAGGGACCCCATCCGCCACAGCTCACTTTTTAACGAGTTGCCTGTAACTGAGTTCCAGGGACGGGGCGGGGGGCAGGGCCCCGCGCAGGGACAATGGGGGTTGTGCTGGAAGTCAGCGCCCCCCGAGCATCTCCTCGCAGGGAGAGGCGCAGGTGTGGGCCTGGTGAGGTCGCCCCCGGGCTGGGCCTTCCATTGTTCTGTGGGAGGCCTCCGTGTCTTGATCTGACACCGAGCAGACAGACCCCAAGGGGGGAGCCAGTCAGCAGCCCCCTCTTCCTCCCGGGGGACCCGTGGATGTGTTTTCAGTTCCCGTGCTAAGTATCACCTTGAGTTTGCCGAGCGAGCGTGGCAAGCAGCGCGGCAGAGCTACGGGGGACCTCCAGGTGTTCCTCATCAATGCTGGAGCTCTCGTGTCTGTGATCAGAAGGATGAAGGGCTCTCTAGCAAGGCCCACCTGGAAGAGCGGGGCAGGAGGCACTGCGGGGCGGAGGGCACTGGTTTGGGAGTCCAGCGTGTGACAGAAAGGGACGCAGCTCACTCCAAACAGCATCAGTGAAATAGGCAAATTATTGGCCTCAGAAGTGGAGTTCAGTGTGGAAACTGAAGGCATCGCCTGCCTTAGGGCCTCAAATGGTGACATCCGGTTCTCTTGCTGCACCTCTCCGTCCCGGCTGTCTCTGTTTCGATTCCCCTCCTGGTGCCCTCAAGACCCCGGGGAGCCCCGGGTTCACCTTTGAGTTCACTTTGTTCCAAAAACTGTCATTAGACCCAATCCAAGCCATGTGCCCATCCATGAGCCAATCACTGTGGCTGGGGCGTGGCTTCCTCCGATTGGCCAGGCCTGGGCCCGCGCCCGGCATCCCCACCCCGGAGCCGGTAAGAGAGTGTCCGGACCAATGCACCAGGACCAGGACAGGGGGGTCTGGCACCGGGCCCGTGGACTGGAGGACGGCCCAGTACTGGTCCCCGTGCCTTTCTGGCCCCGTGGTAGGTATCCCTCCCATAGCACTTGCCCCACGCCCATCAGAACCCTCAGCGGTCACCAGGTCTCAACCCGTCCGCCACCGGAACACGCAGATGAGCTGGCCAGAGCCCTGCTCCGGCCACCCCCGCCCCCAGCTAGCCCCGAAAAAGATAGGAGCCTCCACTGGAGGAGCCCAAGGGAGTACCAGTCAGATTGGAACGAGGTCCTGGGGGAAGAGGAGGAGGGTGCCAAGCAGAGAAAGGGGGCGAGGTCAATGCAGGAAGAGAGAAAGGCCAGTGCGAAACCCGCCGCGTGAAAGAGCACAGCTTGGGGGCCTGAGCCCAAGCGCACATGCCATAGCGATAATAGCAGTCACGACCGCTCTGGGCTAAGGGGTGCCGCTTTATCACCATCAGCTTCACCACAGCCCTGTGACCTTACAAAGTCCCGTGTAGATGTCTGCTGCGATGACAATACTAATAAGGAACCATGGATGATTTCAGCAAGGGAGAAAATGAGAGGGAGGAATTTGGGTAAAAGGAAGAAAAGCCGAGATGGTTTAGAGGCCTGGTGGTTCTCCACCAGGGGTGATTTGCCCCCCGGGGGACATTTGGCAATGTCTGGAGACATTTTTGGATGTCAGAATTTGGGGGGAGAGGGGCTACTGGCGTCTAGTGGGTAGAGGCCAGGGATAATGTTCAGTTCCTGCAATGCCCAGGACAGTTCCCACCACAAAGAACTACCCAGCCCAACGTCAATAGGTCTGAGTCAGAAAAATCTGGCTTAAGGTTAAATGCGGGGGCTGATGCAGAACACAATACGGGTTGTCAGGAGGCGGCTGTGGATCAGACGGGGCCCTGCGCTGGCCCAGGTCTGGAAGAATCTCCCCCATCCTCCACCAAGTGGGCATCGTCCCCTCCTGATCTGCTGTGGGCCGGGGGGCCGTGGCACAGAAGGGGCTGGCTGGGAGGGATGGATGCCACCCGGAGGTCTGCAGGCCCTGGCGGACGGTGGGCCCCACTCGCTCCAGCTGCGTCTCGAGCTCCCGAATCACAGACCCTGCCTGTTCCTCGAATGGGTGCCCCCTCTCGATGCGCCGCTTGCCCCCGGGAGCCCCCAGCCCGGAAATGTGGGTGCCTTGCCGCTCGACATGCGGATCACACAGTCCAGTCCTCTGAGTCAGGAATGTTGATTTGTTTCAGTAACATGAGCACAGGGGAAGGAAGAGAGGAAAGTGAGCAAGAGAGACAGTGAGTCAAAAACCGTGAAGCTGACTGAGACAGAGACTGGGAGAGACAGACACTCTCAGCAGGAGAAGAACCGCCGAGAAAAAACAACCCGGAGAGGCTGAGACTACAGGAGACAAATGGAGAGCCGCGGAGAAACACAGAGAAAACCAGAGACTGAGAGCCAGATGGATCAAGATTAGCAAAAAGAAAAACAAAGATCAAGAAAGAGCAAAAGAACGATTGAGTAGAAGACAAGACGGAGAGAGTGAGCAAGAGAAATAGCTCACTTCCTCCCAAACCCCGTGGTCCGGAGCCCAGAAACTCTCCAAGGCTTTGCCACATTTTAGCCACGAAACCGGGAAATTGGGGTGGTTCTCTCGCTGCAGGTCCGGGACGAGCAAGCCTTGTTCGCTTTATTGCTGGCATCCCGAACTGGACATCAGCCAACAGGAAATTCCTGGGAGAAATCTTTCCACTCTGAGTCTTTTAAAACTTTTTATTTATTTATTTTAATTTTCCTTTTTTTTCCCAAGGATGAACAAAAACGAGTAGGAGGGAGAGGGGGAAGAAAGGAAAAAAGAAAAAGAAATGATCCACCTGGTATAAGAGACTTGTCTGGCAGCAGGCCCCAGCCAGGCCACGGGAAGCTCGGGGCCCATTGTGTCCTCCGCGGCCGTTCTTCCTCTGGAAGGATTTATGACCTCATACTCCCATGACATCACAATGCGTTGCCATGGCCCCCGCTTTATTATCGTAAACAAAGAGCTGTTCCTTGGGACACTGGCTGTCTGAGCAGGAGGGGGAGAAAGAAGGCTCTGTGTCATGTGTTTTCTTGGGAAGGCAGCTTGTTCGGAAGTCTGAAAAGCTGCAAAAATAGTTGTACGCACAGTTCCCTCTGTGTAGCCTCTGGACGAGGTTAGGATGGGGACAGAGGAATGAAGTCAGCTCCCCACTGGAGGACCCTCCGGCTCAGCATGTTCTCACTGCCAAAGAGCAGCCTCCCTAGGCGGCCTGCACTGCTCCAAGAAAGGTTCTCATTCATGCCCCGAAAATATGCTGAGCGCCTACTACATGCTAGGCGCTGACAGAGCGGGTGTATAGAAGGGTGAAGCTCAGAGGCAGAGGCCCTGCCTCTCGCAGAACCTGCCAATAAGTCAACAGGAATGTGTAAAATTGTAATTTGGATTAAGGGTGCTCAGGAAGCAAACAAGAAATGAGGATGAGAAGAAAGGGGGGAGGTAGCTACTTAGATGAGCAATCCAGGAGGGCCTCCCCGAGGAGGTGATGTTTTGGACAAGACCTGAAGGAAGAGAAGGGGCCAGCCGTGAAGAGTGAGAGTAGGTGACAGGAACTGAGCAAGGACAGTCGCACCAGGCTGTGACTGTTGAGATTTCAGTTCCCACCAGGGGTCCCTTTCCACATATTTTATAGTTAGTTTTTGCTTTTTGTTTTTTTTTGTTTTTTTTTTTTCTGACTTCTGACTTTCTTTTTTCTGACAACTGACTTCATTAGGAGGGCTTGTAAAGAGGAGTCGTTTTTGCTGAAGCCAAGTTAATAAGACCTCTGGACCCTGCCACCGCAATGCCAGCAAACCCCCATTTCCAGCTTACAGGGAGCTTTTCGCAACTGTCAGCCTGGCACTTGGTGAAAACAAATTAGCCGGGAGCAGAAACATCTGTAGGACCCGAGCCCGCTCTCCCTGGCTGAGTCATTGTGCAGGAAGCAGGTGATGCTCTTAAGCCACCGAAAGGAGAGTAGGGAGGGCACAGGAAGGGACGGAGGGGAGCCTGTGGGCACCGCCGGCTGGCCAGGAGACCAGATGGACAGGCGGGTAATCCATCCCTACCCCTCTCTGGAGATGGACCTTGAAGGAACTGGGACCTCGGAGATAGAACAGAATGAGATCCTCCAAATCATCAGCCCAATGGTGGGGACGTGGACACAGAAGTAACACAGGACGTCAGGTGCAGAGTTCTGCCCCTCGGTTGCTGTGTGACCCTGGGGGAGCAGTTCACATCTCTGAGCCGCCAGCCCCAGTGTAATAAGAACAGAATGCACAGGAGTCCCGAGCACAGCTGCAAGATAGTCACTCTCTCCCACTTCTGCTTTCCCAAAGACACATTTATAAGACCTGTCCAGGCACTGTGCTTCCAACTGCTCATACATTTAGCTCATTTAATACTCCGGGAAGCCCTAACTAGTAGTTGTGGTTGTCCCCATTCTGCAGATAAGGAAACTGAGGCCAAGAGAGGTTGAGTAACGGGCCCAAGGTCCCAAGGCCAGATCCCGACCCTGACCTGCCTGACTTCAAACGAAGCCCATGTTCTCAACCACTGAAGCTTGGCCTGTGGGGTGCACAGCTGCAGTGGGGGTGGGGGGGATGTGTGGGATGTGGCCGCAGGGGCAGGGGAGAGCTGACACCGTGGCTTCCCAAATGGTGCTGAGTTTCAGACATGGAGGTGTAAAGTCTGCAGAGCTGTGAGAGCCAGTTTGCAGACCAGCAAGCATGCTGGCGTACCAGAGACCCACAGGACAGCAGGGAGGGGAGGACACAGCCCAGAGGAGAGGACCCTGTCTATATGCTGAGTGATGCTGCCAGATGCGGGAACCTGACTGCATGTAGGATATGCACTTTAGGCTTCTCCAGAGCAGGGTAAGCAAGGCTCAGTTCACACATGACTAACTCAACTGGGTCCAGCTACTAATAGGAAAAAGCACCAGTGTGGGACATCAGGGGAGAAAGGGTGGACCATTGGACTGGGCATCAGGCCCCCCAGATTTAAGAGAAGCGTCAGGTTTCATGAATATGTCACCCCTGGGCTAAGCACTTTACTGACCTTGCTTTATTTAATGCTTCCATCTTGTGATATTGTATCCCATTTTATAGATGTAGGAACTGAGGCCCAGAAAAATTCCAGTCCTGGCTATGTGCCCCTATGTAGATATATAATTTCTCTGGGCCTTATTTGCATTTTACAAGAAATGAGAGGATCGATCTTAATCAAGAGTTGGTAAACTTTTCCTGTAAAGGGCGAGATAGGAAATATTTTAGGCTTTATGAGTCACATCATCTTTGTCACATCACAGCTGTTCGACTCTGTCATCATAGTATAAAAGCAGCCATAGACAATATGTAAATGACCGATGGCAAGACTATATTCCAACAAAACTTTATTTACAAAATATGTAAATGACAAATAAGCCTGACTATGTTCCAGTAAAACTTTATTTACAAAAACAGGTTGTGGCTCTTCACATGCACTAGGATGACTATAACTGAAAAGTCAAATAATAACAAGTGTTGGGGAGGATGTGGAGGAACCAAAATCTTCCTAAACCGCTAACAGGAATGCCACACCAAATAGCACTTTGGAAAACAGTCTAGTAGCTCCTCAAAGGATTAATCATAGAGTCACCATGCAACCCAGCAATCCCACTCCTACGTATATACCCAAGAGAAGTGAAAACACATCCACACAAAAACTTGCACACAGGGGCACCTGGGTGGCTCAGTCGGTTAAGTGTCTGACTTCGGCTCAAGTCACGATCTTGGCATCCTCGGATGGAGTCCCACATCAGGCTCCCCCCCAGCGGGAAGTCTGCTTGTCCCTCTCCATCTACCTCTGCCCCCACCCTCCACTCGTGCTCTTTCTCTCGAATAAAAATCAAAAAAAACAACAACTTGTACACAAATGGTCATAGCAGCATTATTCATAATAGTCAAAAAGTGGAAACAACCCAAATGTCTATCATCTGTTAAGTAGGTGAACAAGATGTGGTCTCCCCACACAATGAAGAATTATCCAGTCACAGGAAGGACTTCGGACTTGACACACGCCACTGTGGCGATGAACTTCGAAGACAGTGAAAGAAGCCAGACCCGGAAGATCACAGATTGTATGGTTTCCTTTATTTGCTGTGTCTAGAACAGACAAATCCGTAGAGACGGAAAATAGATTGATGGTTGCTCGGGGCTGGATTGGGGAGAATCAAGGCCTGGAGTATGGAGGTGTTGAGAGCTGAAGGATATGGGGTTTTGAACCGGTGAAAGTATTCTAAAGTAGACTGTAGTGATGGTTGCACGTATCTGTGACTATACTGAAAGCCCTTGAAATGTACACTTTGTTTTTTTTTAGCGTGTTAAAATTTTTTTATTATGTTCTGTTAGCCAACATATTGATTTACTATACCATTAGATTTCTTTTTTAATGAATGAGCCCTATGGCATATGGATCATACATCGATAAAGCTGTTATTTTAAAAATCTGTTTACTGATGGGGTGCCTTGGTGGCTCTGTTGGTTAGGTGTATGACTCTTGATTTTGGCTCAGGTCATGATCTCGGGGTTGTAAGATTGAGCCCTGCGTCGGGCTCTGTGCTGGGTATGGGGTTTGCTTGGGATTCTCTCTCCCCTTCTTGCTTTGCCTGTCCTCCTCCTCCTAAAAATTGTTTTTACTGATTAAAAAAAAAAAGACATGAGGGAAATTTTGGGGGTGGATAGAAGTGTTCTAACAATTGGTTTTGGTGCCAATTTGTATGACTATATAGGTTCACAAATTTTACACCTAAAATGGGTGAATAGATTTATATGACATATCTCAGTAAAGTTCTTAAAAGAGAGGGGAAAATACAGGAAGGGGATTGGATTGGGCCCACAAGCCATGGTTTGCTGTCTGCTTGTCTAATGGTGATCATATCAGGACTATATAGATTCCAAGTAGGCAGTAATCCAACTCAAGCTGGTTTAGGCAAAATGAAGAATCTGTTGATGCACACAACTGAAAAGTCTAGAGGATGTATGGGCTTCAGACACTGTTGGATCTAGGCGTGCAAATATCTATTGCTTCCATTCTCAATTTCCATGAAATGGCTGCCAGCAGCTCCTGTCACATTTTCCCAGGTTCAAATCCATCAGAAAGATTAAGTACGCGTTTCCAAAAAGCACTGCGTTCCAGTGGTTCTGATGGGGCCACGTGGCCCCCTCTGATCCACTCCCTGTGGTCAGAGGATTGCAGTGTTCCGGTTGGCCAGTCCAGAGTCACATGGCACCCCTGGACCTGAAGTCACCCAGAGACTAGTGTCACCCAGAGACTGTACAGGAGATGCGGGGGAGAGGTTTCCTGGAGAACTGGGGTGCTCACAAGGGGGACCCAACCATAGAATTCAGGAAGCATTTCTTACGCCAAAAATATTTTGGCTTAAACAGTTCTAAACACCAAAGGAGTTAAGTAAACATTGTTAGTCATGTTCCGTCAATGACAAATTGAAGCCCCCGTGAGTGAAGACAGGCTGCAGGTCACTGGCAAAGCAGACCCCGCCCCCCAGCCCTGTTTCACCTTTGCTCTCAGCATGAAGTTTAACTACCTGCAAGTTAAGACAGAGGGGTCATTTATTCAACAGACGGTTGTTACAGTCAGCCACGCACCCCATGTCTGTAAAATTCTCCTAGATCAGGAAATTGAAAGGCCTGGAAATTAAGGGGCAGACGTAAAGACTGGAGCAGAGTGCAGGCTGGCTCTCCAGCTCCAGGAGCAGTGCCCCACTGCTGAGATGAGCCAGCCTTTGGGGCAGCAGCAGAGCCTTGAAAAGTCTCCTTTGACGCCTGCAGTTGCTGTCTTCACCTCCCCAGAAAGGGAAGCAGGGTCAGATCAAGAGGAAATCAGAAAACTAGTGTCTTGGGTCCTAACCCCAACTCTGCTGCTGGCAAGCTGAGACACGGTGGGGAGCTTGCTTCTTCTATGCCTGCAACACCTCCATGTCCCCTGATCTCTCACTCCATCCTGCCTGGCTTTTCTGATCCTTGCTTGTGAACTGCTTGTTCCTGCCTCTGAGCAGTTGCACATACTGTTCCCTCTGCCTGAAACACCCCTCCTGTCCCCAAATCCTCCCAAGACTAGCACTTCTGGATCATTGGGGATCAGCTCAGGGAGACCTTCCCTGACCACTTATGTCCCCTTGAGCCCCCCAGGTCTCTCTCCCTCATACGTCTGGTTTTGCTTTCTCAGCAAAGGGGCCCAGATCCAAAATGCTCAGTGAGTGTTTATTCATCGGACAGGCACAGTTATAGGACAAGGAGGGACAAGGTGCGTGCTTGTCCCAAACATGAAGGAAGGCTCAGTGCCAAAAGCTGGGGCCCGAGCTTAGGGTGGTGTCCAATCTGTCCAGTGACAGCAGGGCCTGATTTTCTTTCTTCTCCTTGTTTCTTGCAATGGTTGGCTGGCTCTGGAGTCAATCATGTGCACATGTGTCTCCTCCCTCTTCTGCACCTTCCCACAATGCTCCGTCGGTCCTGCCACCCCCCCCCACCCACGGTGGGCATAGGGTCCACACACCTCCCTTCAGCCAAGACCCCACCGTCCTTCCACAAGTCCTGCCAGGTCCTCCCTCTGAGCCTCCGCAAACCAGACTCCTTCCCTCCGCTCCCATTTCCTTGCCCATCCTCATCTCGACCACGTCCCTGCCGGGGCTCTCTGCCTGCCCTCACGCCGGCACCGTTCCCTCGTTTCCCATGGGCACCTTCCCAGCTCCCCATGTTCAGGCTGATCTTTTTGACTCAACACCCTTGCCCTTTCTCAGACTGGCTCCTGCCAACTCTCCCGGCAGAGTCAGCTCAGCATCGCCCCTTTCCTGAAGATTCCCTGCGCCCTCCCACGATAGGGTCGAGGGGTCCCTTTGGCTCTCTCCAAGACCTCTCCATCTGCAGTAGCCCTGCCTGCACTGGAGGGAATTACCTGCCACCCCGTCTCTCCCCAGCTAGGTGTGAGCAGCTTGGGATCCGAAGCGACGTCATTTGTCTTTGCCTTCACTGTGCTTAGGCATGCCTGGCACACAGCAGGTGCTCATTAGATGCTTTATGGAACAAATGCAAGAATGCCATGCAACTCTGCGTGGGAGTGCTATGGGGGAAGGGGCCATGTCCTGCATCATTAGGGCCTAAAAGTCTGGCCCGTGGTGAGCTCTCAATAAATGTTTAGGGAATGAATGAATGCATGCATGAACAGAGGGCTTTCCTTCAAGGCCGAGGTAAAGTTGCCTCCTTCAGGAAGGCTGACCAGCTATGCCAATTTGCCCGGGATGTGGGACTTCCAGTGCTTATTCTGGGCAAGTCCCGGGAAAACCAAGACAAGTCAGTCACGGTACCCTACCTCCTGCTGCTTGTCACACCTGACCCTGGTCAGGCTGCCCTAACCCCAGTCACTAGCTGTTATCCTGTATTTTGTGGCTTCCTAATAATTTCATGCATTTGTGTCCGGCCTTCCAATTTTGCTAGCAGGCAGACACCATCGTTCTTTATGGCCCACAATAACCATTCAGGGCTAGACAGAAATGGCCTTAGAAAAATCATCAGCAGCACTTGAGAAGGCCCTTTCTAAGCTCTTCACCTGTTTTCTTCCTTAATTCTTCCAATGGCTATATGAGATAGGCATTTTCTTTCTCATTTTCTAGATGAGGCTCTCAAAGCCCAGAGGTGAAGGCCAGACTGACCCAAGCCTGGGTCACAGGCACACCTAAGAAGTCACAGGATTTGAACTCTAGACATCAGAGGTCATAGCCTATGCATAAGGAGCTCCCAGAGGCAGCCCCTGTCCGGCAGCCCAGGCCTGGTTCTGTAGGGTCTAGAGCTTTCCTAAGTCCTGCCCCCCCTTAGCCCCGGAACGCACAGCCAGATGAAAGCCCTCCCAGAGCCCTGTCCTCCAGCTGCTGGTCGGGGGGCTGGAGTTCTGGAGAGAAGAGAAGAAACAGGACTCCCACGGCTGGAGAAAACAAGCCGCTCTCCAGCTCTGGAGATCTACCAGGACCAGACTGGAGGGCCTGGAAGCCTCTCTTATTTCTAACTGTCCTGCTATCAATCCCACAGAGCCAAGAGCAGGCAGAATGGGTCCCCAAGGCCAGGAGGTTGTAGTCACCTCCTAGGGCTCCATAACAAATGACCCCAGCTGGATTGTTTAAAGCTACAGAAATTGTTTTCTCCTGGTTCTGGAGGCCAGGTGTCCAAAATCAAGGTATTGGCCTGGCGGGTTCCTTCCGGGGGCGTTAGGGGAAAGTCGGTCCTATGCCTCTCTCTTAGCTTCTGGTGGCTCCAGGCCGTCCTTGGGGTTCCTGGGCTTGTAGCTACATCGCTCCCATTCCTGCCTGGGTAGACACACGGCCTTCCTCTTTTCTCCTCCGCATCTCCCTTTCTTCTCCGACTCCCATCGCTGGACTGAGCACGCACCCTAAATCCAGGATGATTTCATCTCAAGAGCTTTCGCTAATTACATCTGCTGAGACTCCGTTTCCCAGTAAGGTGACATTCTGAGGTTCTGAATGGACATGGCTTTGGGGGCACCTATTCAGTCCTCCCCATTAGCTTGGGTCCTCCTAGCTGCTGCTGAAACCCTTCCCTACCCTCCCCTGCCTTCCCACCACAGGACACACCTGCGACGGGGCCACCACATGCCTTCCATCCCGCCGGGCCCCAGGGACCCTCGCGCCCTGTCCACCCGCCCTCCCTGCACTCCCTGCACTCCCTGGCCTCCCGGGGCTCCATGCAGAGCCCTGCATGCCTGCGGGAGATGCGCAGGGAAAGCAGAGTCGCAGGATCCCGGTGTGTGAAGAAGGAAAGTGCTGACTTAAAACTTGAAGCCCTGACAGATGTAGCACTTTTTAACGCCGCCGCCGCGGGCCTGTGGGCACTTGTCGGATCCCAGCGTGTTTGCTAATGTGCATTTTCATCAAAGGGATGAGCCTGCACGGCTCCCATCCTTTGCCCCTCTCCGAGTCCACTTCCTCTGCTGGGTTGGTCCTGCCTGTGGTCCGCCCCTCCACCTCTGCCTTTCGACCCTTCCCTTTCTTGATTACCGCCTGCCCTCCCCTCCCCTCTCTCTCCCTCCAGGTCTTCGGGCCACATCCCTAGGCCTTCTTCTTTCCCCTCAGACCCCGCCTCCTCTCTGCCCTTCTAGTGCAGAGACATAAATAAACGACATAAACATTTGTGGGGCCACCAGTGGAAGGGACAAGGCTAGGACGCAGCAGAGAGAGCCATAGTCGGGCTCCCGGTCCTGCCCGGGGCTCTCTCTGTTCTCTGTATCTCTGTATCTCTTTCCCTTCCCTCCCCTCCTCCCACCCTGAACCTTCTCTCCTTCCTGCTTTGCAGGCCAGTCCAACCAACGGTTCCCTGCCTTGTACCAGGCACCCAGTTCGGTGTTGGGGACACGGACAGGAAGGAGTGAGACGAGATCCCTTTGCTGCCTCAGGCTCTCCTTATGCCCTCTCTCTCTCCTTCTTCCTCTGTCCCTCCCCNCCCCACCCTGGACCCCACCCCCACCCCACCACTGTCCACTTGAGGCCGTGCATGGCCCAGGTCTGGCCTCCCGAACAAGCAGGCCCCCGCCGGCTCCCCGCTGCTGGGGCCTGGCCGGCCAGGTTGCGGGCCAGGAACAGCTGATGCATGTGGACAGACTGCTGATCCAAAAGGTCCCTGGCCGTCGTTCTGAGAGGCCGTGGCCCTGCAGGCGGCTGGGCAAGCCTGATGCATGTGGACCCTTGATCCGGAGCAGACGGAGAAGTTCTCTGGGTCGGCTCTGAGCTGGGCTGGTGGATTAGAGTGGACGTGGGGGGTCACCGGTGGGCTGGAGGCCAGGGGTGCAGAGGGAAATCCGAAGGCGGCTGAGGCCCAGGTGGTAGAGACCGTGGTGGAAACGGAAGTGGGGAGTGGAGGGGGGCCCGGGNCCAGCGGTTCGCAAGATGAGCCGGGCCAGGGCCGTGTTTCTGCATCAGCCGGTCAAGAGGAAGGCAGCTCCGGGTTCAAACTCTGGCTCTGTTTGCTGTGGTTGACCCCACCCCTCCCACATCCTCAATATCTATTCTACCCAAAGGACAGCTCCAGGCAGGCCCCCTCCCCCATTCTCCGGGCCCAAGATTGGTTCACTGGTGGCCGCATGATCCAGCGACAGCCGAGGCGACACGTGGGAAAGTCCTCTGGGGATAGTGCGTGGTCGGCGTGTCCTCTCTCGGATTTCTTATCCTGCGGAATAATGACTTTTCACATTGTTTAAGGCACTTTGAGCCCGTCTAAGTTGTGTAGTCTGTAACCTGAGCCCCAAGCATCCTAAATAGCAGGGAGCAGGGAGAGGGGTACCAAATTTCTCCGAGGACCATCAGAGGTCATTATGCCTAGGCCCTGGGATTGTCATGAGCAGTCATGAAATGATGGCTTTAGCACTGTGCCTGGCAGACAGGAAGCACTCCCTAAACATTTTAATTATTATTTACATATCAATATGTTATAGTCAATACATTATTTACAGTCAGTTATATGTGACAGTCATTAGTGCCCTTGGCCAGATATTTCTGGTTCTCTCCCCTTCCAAGCATATGATTATAGTTTTGGTCCCTTTGGGGGTGGAAAAAGCCATGTGATGATTCGCATAGGCTGACCCCATTTCTACCACATCCCAGTACTTGTGTGGCCCCTCATTTTGTCCGCACTGCCCTCTGCCAGCTCACCCAGGCCACCGGCGTTCCAGCAGGGCTGGTGGAATGCTGACCCCTTGGTGACACTCAGCTCCTGGGCTCCGAGGAAGCAGGCTTTCTCTCCACTCAGACCTGCATGCCACCCGGCGGCAGCTGGTGACACCCAGAGCATCACCGGGCCCTTTAGGGTTGGTGCAGCCTGGAGCTGCTCTTCCAAGGTGACGAATCCATTCAGGGTGGGGTGCACGTTACTCCTCCTGCACCCTCACTTTCATCAGGCTTTCCTGCAAATCCAGGAGACAGGGCCCTATGTTTGAGCCCCAGTGCCAGAGGCTTACCTTGGCTCCCGTGAAAAACCAGCCATTATTTTTTTAAAAAGGAAAGAAAGAAAATAAGTACTAGCAAGGATGTTGAGGAATGGGAGGCCTTGTGCATTTCTGCTGGGAACAGCATATAATGATGCAACTCCGCGGAAAACAGCGAAGCGCTCGTTGCCGAATTGCCCTATAACCCAGCAGTCCCACTTCTGGTGTCGACCCAAGAGAATTAAAAACCTGTCCACACAAAAACTTGTACACAGATATTCATAGCATTATTCATAAAAGCCAAAAAGCAGAAACGACCCCAGTGTCCATCTGCGAATAAATGGATTAAGCAAAACACAGCATATAGATAGATGCTGGAATATTATTTGGCAGTAAAAAAGGAATAAGGCATTGCTACATGAATGAGCCTCAGATACACGAGGCTAAGTGAAAGGAGCCAGTCCTGAAAGGTCAAATGTGCTAGGATTCCATTTATATGTCATGTCCTGAGTAGGTAAATCCATAGAGACAGAAAGCAGCTTAGTGGTTGCCAGGAGCCGATGGGGTGGAGGAAAGACGTGGAAGGAGCTGGCAGTGGATACATAACAGGTCCAGGGCTTCCTTTTGGAAGGAGCAAAATATTCTGGAACTAGATAGAGATGGTGGTTGCACAAGATTGTGAGTGTACTAAATGCCACTGCATTGTTCACTTTAACATAGTTAACGTTAGGTTATGTGAATTTCACCTCCGTTTTTAAAATAGCAGGAAGGAGAAATGTTTGTGGAGGAGGGGAGGGCAGGCAGGGGAGAGGAGTGACATCCAACTCCAGTCCCAGAAGTGTGCAAGCCCACCTCCTGCCTGGCCCCCAAGCCCTTTCTTTCTTTCTTTCTTTTTTAAGATTTTATTTATTTATTTGACAGAGAGATCACAAGTAGGCAGAGAGGCAGGCAGAGAGAGAGAAGGAAGCACACTCCCCGCCGAGCAGGGAGCCCTATGCGGGACTCAATCCCAGGACCCTGAGATCATGACCCAAGCCGAAGGCAGAGGCTTTACCCACCGAGCCACCCAGGTGCCCCCCAAAAGCCCTTACTAATAGTATTAGTCAAACACTGAATCTGGGGTATATTGTGTGTTCCTCCCCCCGCCCCCCCCACCCCTACCTGCTCCCTGTATAAAGGGGAAATAAAATTTCTTCTAATCATTGTCACTGCTGCACTTGAACCTTTGGACTGAATCATGTCTGCCCTTAGGGAGAGTCTTGTTTACCTTTGTGCCCTGGCCACAAGCCTGCACTTTGGATTCTGCATTAACTCCAGGCTGGAGAAAACCCTGCCCGGCTCCAGCTCCAACAGCTTAATTACCCGATACGCTGGGTCTCCCTGCCACTAGGCACAAAATCAGCAGGATAATTAGCTGTTTATTAGGGTCTTTCGGGCCTGCCTGGGATTCCCCCAGTTGCAACAAGCCGCAGTGTCTCCCGGTTACAGCTCGCTCTCCCCACCATTCTGGAAAGACCTGGTTTGGGTGGCCACTGGCCAGAGTTCCCAGACGTTCCTTCTCCAGCAGTCTTTGAGGCTCCCTGGGCTGGAAGTTGTTCTTGGGGTGTGGAAGGGCAGTGGGGGCAGGGACAAGAGCTGTGGCTCTGGCCACCTCTGTCCCTCCCGGCCAGAATGTGAGCACCTGCTCCCTGCCGGGCACGGACCAGGAGGGACGTAGGGAGAACGTAGCTGTATCTTAGATCTCAGGAAGTTCACAGTCAAGGGAAGGAGGAAGAAAGAGAAGTAAAGGATTGCCCCCTTTAAGATCCTGAGCGAGACGGGCCATGTAATTTTCGGAGCTCAGTGCAAAATGAAAATGTGGGGCCCCTTAGTAAAATGATTTAGCATTTCAAGACAGTGACAGCAAAGCATGAACGAGCATGACCCTTCTCAGTGCCAGGCCTTGTGTAACTGCCCAGGCTGGACACCCATGAAGCCGGCCCTGGCTAGGAACGTTAGTAGCAGCAAACATCAACTAGGCACTCACTAGATGCCTTTGGCGTAGGCCTCAGGGGTTAGGAAGACAGATTCCTGAACCGGGCTTCAGCTCTGCCTCTTACTCTCTCTGCGATCTTGGGCAAGCAGTGCAGCCTCTCTGCCTCAGCTTTCTCATCTGTAAAATGGAGGTGATAACGACAAAGAGCACGGCCTTGTGTCTGGCGTGTAGTTACACCTTCTTCGGTATTCCCTGTTAGTATTCGCTTGCATGGAATCTGTGAGATGGATGTGATTGCTCTATCCATTTCTGGGGTGAGGGGGTGGGTCAAGGTACATGTAGGTGGGGTCACTTAACCTCGGTGACTCGGAGGCGAGGCTCAGATTTGAATCCTGATGATCTAGCGCATGGGCTTCAGTCATGAGGGTGTCATCTGAGATGGAGAAGAGCAGGGTGAAGGAGCGCAGAGGGGAAGGCACCACACCCGCTCTCGGGCAACAAGGGAGGCGGAGCTCACCCTTTACTGAGCATGGCTCGGAGTCAGTGATCGAAGCCTTGATTTTGTGGATGGATCTACTTTGTGCCGGGCACTGTCACAGCACTGCGTAACTCAGGTGTGTTTGATCATTTCCGCTGTAGATGGAGAGCCTTAAACTTGGCGCCAGGGCAAGTCTGTGGGCTGGTATCACCCGGCCAGGAAGTGGGGAGTCACAGATGGCCCTGCTGGGTCTCTCGGATCCCAAGCTCCTGGCTTCTTCTGGATCAGCCCTCTTCACTCTGGAAGCTCTGCCCAGAAACACGCACGGTTGGCATTGCCGAGCCTGGGGGCCTTGGGGTTCCTGATCAGGTGAACTCCACCCATGCTGCTCCCTTGGGCACAAACATCCTCTCCTCTCTCACCCCTGGCCCTTGGCCCAGGCAGATACAATACAGCGAAACTGCCCCAGAGGTGTGCTCTCAGCAACGCTTGCTACTAGACAGGGGCCCGTCTACCCCATCAACCCCATCATTCTGTGCTTTGTGCCGCTGAGTGGGAATCCCCAAAATTCAGATAAGCAGGGAAGATGAACGTGTAACTCAGGCCTGGGCAGAGTGCTCCAGGGATCTCCAAGGAAAGACTTTTTCCCTGCGGTCTCCTCGGAGTCTATGGATTGTCATTGTGAAAAATCCAAAACCCGGCCTTGCCCTCAGAGAAGCTTGCATGTGAACCGGGGCGGAGAGGGTGAGTTTAGGGGTAGCTGCCAATCACTGCCAGGTGCCAGGCAGCCTGTGGGACACGCATGCCACCAGAGGGAGGCGAGAAAGGGGCAAGAGTGAGCTCTTGGTGTCAGGGATTTCTGGGGAGAGTCCCGACCCGGAAGTGGATGGTTCTTGCCTCTTTGGGGACAACCGGGCACCTACCACAGTGTGCTTCTTCCTTTAAAAAAAAAAATCCTTTTTATTTTAATATAATTTCAGACTTCCGGAGAAGTTGCAAGAACAGTGCAAAGAGTTCCCATATACTCTTCACCCAGATTCCCTGAATGTGAACACATAGCCACCTGTACTTTATCCTTGTCCCTTTCTCTCTCCGTAGCTACAGGCGTGGAGAAGAGAAAGTGTTTATGTTCTTTTTTCAGAGCTATTCCCCAGGAAGGTGCAAACATAACACATCTTTATTTCTAAATACTCCGTGTTTATTTCCTAAAAACAAATGACGGCCTCGTACAATATAATACCTTACAGTATAATTATCAAAACCAGGGAATTAACACTGATACAACTTTTTTTTTAAAAAAAAGATTTATTTATTTTGAGAAAGTGAGAGAGTGCATGGGGAGGAGGAGCAGAGGGAGAGGGAGAATCTCAAGCAGCTCCCCCTGGTGAGGCAGGAGCCTGATGCAGGACTCGATCCCTTGACCCTGAGATCAAGACCTGAGCTGAGATCAAGACCTGAGCAGAAATCAAGAGTCAGACGCTCAACCAACAGAGCCACCCAGGCGCCCCCTGATACAGCCTTGTTATCTTATCTACAGACTTTATTCAGATCTCACTATTTGTCCCTACAATGTCCTTTAGAAACAAAAGGAAACTCTGGGTCACAAAAGGCTTTCAGCTGTCAGGTCTCTTCAGCTTCTTTTAATCTAGAATATTTCCATGGTCTTTCTTTGTCTTTCATGACATTGACATTTTTTAAGAGAACAGTTCCCTTATTTTACGGAATGTCCCTCGGTTTGGGTTTGTCAGGTGTTTCTTCATGATTGGGTTCAGGTTATGCACTTTCAGCTGGATCATCACAAAGATATGTTTCATTCTTCCCAACGTCTTCTGATCAAATCAATGATACACGCTATAAATTTGCCCCATTCGGCAATGCCAGCTTGGGTCACTGCATTAAGGGACCCTGCAATATTTTAAAACTAAAGACAAACAAACAGACACATAAAAACAGAAAAGTCTGAGTTCTAGTATCCCCTGTCCAACTACCAGATCAAAAGCCACAGATAGCGCCTCACCAGATTTTTGGCTCACACAGAGTTAGCATATTGGCTATCTGTTGCTGCGTAACAAACGACACCAAAATACAGTGGCTTGAAAGAGCAACGATTTTATTGTACCTGATTCTGTGGATTAGGAACACCAGCTGGGCAGTTCCTTCACCTCACACGGTGTCGGCTGAGTTCACACATGTGGCTGTATTCTGCCAAGAGCTTGGCCCGGGCTGCAAGATCCAAGGTGCCCCCATTCACAGGTCAGGTAGTTGGTGTTGGCTGCCAGCAGGGGGGCTTGGTTTCCCTCCTCCTGGCCTCTCCAGCAGGATTGCTTGGTTGAGTGGATTGCTTGGGCCTCTTTATAAGGTGGCTGGAGACCAGCCTCAGTTTTGCTTTGTTGAAAGCAAGGCAGAGGGTCAGCCCAGATTCAAGCAGAAGATGGGAGTAGGGGCAGCGTCTATTGCAAAAAAGCAAGTGAGGTATGAATAATTTCCTAAGCCATCTTTGGAAGCAACCTACCCCAGCTGGGGATAGTGTCTACCACGGGTACCTGCTTACTCACCCAGAATGTACAAGAGAGATAGAAATTAGAGACTGGATGATCAACCTTTACCACGCCTTTCCCAGAGGAATAGCGGTCCCTGTGCTTGGAATGTTTCCTTCTTACTCTCCTTTTCAATTCACTGCCATTTCCCCAAAGCCTTTCCTTAGTGTCTACTATGTAGTTATATATATTAAGCACCTACTATGTACGTGGGGCTCAGTGTTGAGGGTAGGGGAACGAAAGTGAATTGGTCCTTGCCCTCTGGGAGCTCCCTGCCTACATAAAACTGACCTCTAAACAAACCTTTGCAGGTCATTGTTAATGAAGTAGGTGTGCGGGAAAGTGGAAGGAGCTGGGGGGGGGGCGCTAGGGAAAGGACACAGAAGGGACAGTGCAGGGGTTGCCTCCTAAAAGAGCAGATGGGGCAGAGGGGACAGCCTAGGGTAGGCGGTGGGTGCGTTCGGAACCATCCCCAGCTGGGAATTACCCAAGGTGTCATGTGGCCCAGAGGAAATACAAAAAGATCATTTCGAGGGGGAGTCATGGGCTAGAACTCTACAGTCTACTGATGTGGGTGCTTGTCACCTCCTTCTCTTCCTCTCCCAAGAGAGATCTTTAGTCTCATAGACTCTGTAGAATGTCATTGAACCCAGACATGCAATGAGGCATATAGAAAGGTGAGGAGGAGGACTTGGTAGAGAAATGCAATTTGAAAGCTAGGCTGAAATTCTTTGTATGCAAGAATTGCATCTTTGTATGCCTGTAAGTCTATGAAGGAGCCGTATGGGGACCTGTAATTTATATGGGTTACATATTTTTATACGCGTGCGCAAACAGTCCTGAGGGAGGTTGCAGTTTTAAAAGGAATGTATTCCTGCATAATTAAACCCTCAAATAACCCTAGCAAACCCCTGAAAAGGGTGGTGAACATGTCTCTTTATCCATTACAGTGTCACTAACATGTGGTGAATAGCACACCACCATTTAAATTTCACTCGGGCCACTTGGTTTTGAAATGATGCAATTACAGAGGCCTTTTTTTAAAACAGGAGAGATTTGCATTATTCCACATTTTTCACCTAACAGGAGGCTCTATTTCATACATAGTTTTATACGGCACCACTTCCAATTCGCAGTTCTCTCTCATTTCATATTCTCGGTCTTGAACATTAGACCCAAATGCACAAGGGAAGCCCCTCATTGGAACTGTGGGCTGATCTTCCAGTTCCGGTCCAATAACACGGCAGCTGAGATCTTGGGTTTTGGAGTCCCTGCCACTTTCTAGCTTTCTGCCCCTGAGCAATCATTTTATGCTCCCTCTGTTGCTAACAGCCACCTCCAGTTAGACAGAACAGGGAAGAAGGGTCTTAGCCCAGGGCCTGACTCATGGTCAGTGCTCAGTAACAGGCGGCCCCCACGCTATCACCTTGGCCTCTGTGCCCTACTTGTCTGTTTGCATTTGGTTTTCTGGCCAGACTGTGAGTCCCTCGAGGGCAGGGCCTGTGTTCCCATTCCCGGGGTGCTTACAGTCCAGCCCAGCACACAGAGCAGCCCCCATCAGGGTGGGAGGCCCCCACTGGGCCCCACGCCACACCGGGCACTGAGAAATTCAGTATGCCCTTGGGGCTCTTCGCCTGTCTTCCTTCTGAGTTCAGTCCCAGGAGCTTCCTAGCTATCTCTTGGGGAGGTGGGGGGAGAGAAAGGCCCTACCTGCTCCCCTCCAGGTGTGCAGCCCCCCCCCCCCGTGCCCCACCCTACCGCTCCTGGGTAAATGGAATATGCTGACAAAAGTCATTTATCGGTTAACCTGAGGCACTGGGGACTCAAAGAGGGTGGATTTGCATTTTAAAAGACCTCTGAGGAGCCGGGGTAATGCTAAACACAGAGAAAGTGCTCTCGGATGCTAATGATAAGGAGGGCAATGTGGAGACCAGGGCCAACTTTCTAGGGACTTCCAGAAATGAGAATAATCACCTACTCACTCAACCTACAGAGGACTGGTGGTGTCTTCCTAATTGCTGGTTTCTGTCTCTTTTATGAAGGCTGACAGAGACCAGACCTACTATGTCTCCGACTCTTGCCAAATCCCCCAGCCCCTGGGAGACATAACTGTGACCTCCATTTTGCAGGTCAGGAAAGTCCTACTCAGAGAGGTTGAGAAACTGGCAGGACAACACACAGCCTACAACCCACAGAGCTGGGATACAGACTGCTCTGTGCTGAAATAAGGGCAGTGTTCCTTCTCGCATCTCTCCCTGGGGCAGAGGCTGGGAGGCCAACTCAGAGGAATGGAATGTCTGACATCCATGGACCTCTCTGACTTCCTCAGCAGCCCCTGGGAGATCTTGACTCAGTCCCCTCAGCCTCACTGCCCCCAGCCTGCCTGCCTCCTCCCCAAATCCGCCAGATGTCTCAGCATTCACTGAACACACCTCCTCACTGAACATCTCCTCCTCGGTGCTTTGGTACACACTGTGCCTGAGTCGGATATTCCCTTTCCCCCACTCCCTTTGCCTTGAAAATTCCTTCATCTCCTTAATGATCTAGCTCACATGCCTCCCTGACCCTATGGATATAACTCATGTCCTTATTTTTTCACCCATAAAGTAAGGCTGACATGTACCACTGTACAGGCTACGCACTGCACAACACCAGAGGCACCATTTGCATAGACCTCCCTGGCCCTCTCTAGATGTTTCTTCATTGGAATTGTATCTGTTTACAGCTGCAAGCCTGAGGGTAGGGATGAAGTCACGATTAGCACCACACCCAGTGCCAAGCCCAGGGCCTAAAGCTCAGTAAGTGTTGAATGAATGAATGAATGAATGAATGAGCCCTATAAGATATGACTATAACACACAGAGAGCACCAACATCCCAGATCTTGCCCTTCCGAACAGGTGTTTCCTCCGCTGTAGTCGCCCCTCTCCTTATGCCCACAAGTCCACGGCTGCCCAGAGCGCTGTTGGAAGGCCTCTCCGGGGATTTCCTTCAGAGCCAGGTTCCAAGCCACCCAAGTAACCCCCGCTCATTATTTTGCAATCACGGGTCTTTTATCACCCAAAGTGATCCCAGCCAGCTCCATCTTCTACCTTGTTCGTCAGACCTGGCTCCATTTAACTTTGGGCTCCGTCCAGAAATCCAGTCCCCTATCTAAGAACGACGGCCTGCCACCGCGGAGGACAGTCAGAGCAAACTGCCAAGCCTCCAGAGGCTAATCAGCCCCTGACTCCTGCACTGTGCCGCGCCCCGGCAGCCTGGCTGGCCTCCCAGGGGCCTCCTTGGAAGGATCACACTTTGTTACATACGTTCGGATGTGTTGATTTTCACAGATTTAAGTCTGCGAAATTTGGGCTTGTAAGGAACTCACCGAGTGTGAGTTTCCTGAGCGTTCACTAGGTGCCATGTTTTTAGAAATATTACCTCATTTCATCCTCACAAGCATGCCGTGGGATGAAACTAACTCCCCATTCTACAGATGAGAAAATTGAGGCTCAGAGAGGTAAAGAGGCTGGCCCAGCTGCTTTATTGGCTCACGGGTGCACTGTCCCTCCATATGAACCCAGGGATTAAAATTCAGGCCACATTAGCTAGCCCTCGGCTCTAAAACAGGGAAAACTCATCTCAAAAACTTGAACTTTGTTGTGGTCAAGACACCACAATTCTTCACCTTTGTATAATTTATCCAAGAGTGTGGGTCACAGAGCGTTAGTCATGTTATAATCTTTTACTAATTTCTGCCCTGACTCAGTCGTCCGTGTTCCATACATTTCTAAGACACTGAGGATGGAAGACTCGGGCCAGTTTACTGAGTACTCACTTTGCGCCGGTCTCCTCCACATTCTAGAACAGGAATTGGCAATCTATGGCCCTTGGAACAATCTGGACAGACACCTGTTTTTGTAAATAAAGTTTGATTGGAACATAGCCGCCCCCATTTGTTTACAAAACACCTACAGCTGCTTCTGTGCTGGACAGAGGAAGCGAAATAGCTGTGACCCTGTGACCTCGAAGCAAAAAATATTTTACCCTCTAACCTTTTACCAAAAACATTTGCAACCCCAGTTCTGGAAGACATGGGATGTTTTTCATCCCATCCCATCCCATCCCAGCCTCCAAATCGCCTTATCACTGAAGAACCTCCCATCCAGTGAGGCAAAGCTCACTGCCTGTTTTAGAAGCTGAACATATAGATACTCACTATAGTGGGTTGAATGGTGGCCCCCAAAAGTGATGCCCACGTCCTAAATGCCCGAACCTGTGAATGAGACCTCATCGGGTAAAACAGTCTTTGCTGATGTAAGTTAAGGATCTTGAGATGAACTTTTCCAGGTTGACCCAAAATGGGCCCTAAATCGAGTAAATGTTCTTATAAGAGACACACACAGAGATGAGAAGGCCAAATTAAGACAGAGAGGAGTGTTGCAGCCACCAGAAGCCAGAAGAGGCACGGAAGAGTCCTTTCTTCCCTAGAACCTCCAGAGGAAGTGCAGCCCTGCTGGCATTGTGATTTTGAACTTCACGCGTCCAGAACTACACATCAATTCCTGTTGTTTTAAACCACCTGGTTTTCAGTAATTTGTTCTAGTAGCTATGTAAACAAATGCACTCACGGTTGCTTGTGGCAGGTGCACAGACATGTGACTCGGCTCCACCAATCAGATGCGCCTTCCTAAATCACGTGGGAAGCTCCTGGTGGCAGGGAACAGGACCCACGCCCTCCCTGTGCCTTCTCAGGGCTGGCAAGGCTGCGGGCAGCAGCTCTGTGGTTTCCGGTGGCTGCAGTTTTTGTGGCCTTGGCCAGTGTCCAGAGTTGTTGGTGATGTTGGAGCTGTGCTGGAGGGGACAACAGCAGCATCTTCACTATTGGACTATTTCTGGGGTGACTTGGGGATGTAACTCCGGGCTCCCCAAACTCCAAGTCTGAGTTGCCAGCTGGAAATTCTGCAAGCTACCCTCTATCCTTTGGGTACTTTTTTTTTTCCCCTGATAAAATTAGCCAGAGTTGGTGTCTGTTGTCTTCAGGGTTGTCTTCAGCCTAGTGCTCACTCCTCGCTCCGTGATGTCGTGTCGGTGGCCTAAAACCCGCTGGGATGGACGTATTTACACCACGGAAATTGGCAAGTGCTACAAACCAAAGTCCCCTGTTCCTGAACAGCTGATTTATCAGCAATCCAAAGGTTGTTGCCAACTAAAACTCTGATTGATAGCATAGACGATCTCATTTCATCATCCTTATCTTTAGCTGAGAAGAAAGATTTGATCATCATTTTTCTACAACAAGGAATCTAAAAGCGATGAAGTGATTGTTCAAAGTCATGCATCTGTGGGGTGATACATCAGGGACCTGAACTTCTGATTTCACATTCAAAATAAAGCAAATGACCACTTTTCTTGAAGGTGAAGATTTAAAGACAGACTGCACCAGAGAGCAAACAAACACACAGAACAAAAACCACGCAGAACTCCCTGGTACCCAAAGGACACTCTCTGGCCTCAACTCACTGAAATCACCCCGTGTCTTGCAGAAGGGCGGGGTGGGTGGGGGTTCCACCTGGCAGAAAGCTGGCAAGGTCAAGAGCTCAGGTTCAGGGGCATTTAGATTGGATTCGAAGCACAGCCTGGTCTGCAGTTCACACTCCCTTGATGCTGTCAGTTGTAGAAAGAGAAAGCCTTCCCCATTTGGAAGGGAAGAGATTGCAGGTACAATGAACAGGCTTGAGGGAGGCAGACAGTCTCACCTTGATGCTTTCAGAGTCCAAAGCTGGTGCTGTGGGCGCTGACAGATTTACCATCAGCAGGACACGTCGAGAGCCTCTGTGCCTCATCTCCAGGAGAGAGATTTATAATGCCTACACAGCTGTTGGAGTACAGCTCCAGCCAGATCCCACAGTCTGGGAGTGAGGCCTCCTGTCTGAAGACAGCCTCACTCCTCCCCACTCCACCTGGAACCTTGGACCTTGGGAACAATGGAAAGAATCCGTGGATGTTCTCCGGCTGGAATCACCCTGTTTTGCCCCCTGGCCCTCCCCCGGGGACACGCTCTCCCTTGTAGGGAATGTCATTTCCTGGGCTCTGCCCGGAAGATGGGGAGGTGCAACAGGGAAGCAGAGACACCCACGGCCACAGCCACAGGAGGCCTGGCATGACCCCTGTGCTTGTCAGGGCTCCGGGGAGGTATAGGGGGCAATGGTGTGTGTCGGGTCGGAAACACCTGGAGCCAGAGCTGCAGGGGGTGGACAGATCCAAGACAGCTTTCCACAGTGAGAAAGATAAAGGCCTCTTCTTTTTTGTGAGACCTAGCATCTACTAAGCTATACGAATTAGCTCAAATCCTTACAGTAGTCCTGCCGGGCACGCATTATGCTCCCATTTTTCTGATGAGGAATCAAAGGCCTGGAGAAGTAAAGAAGCAGACCCAAAGTCTACAACCCATTAGTGACAAAGCCAGGTTTTGAACCCAGGACTTTATGACACTAATGCTTGGTTATTGGACAGAGTCCCTTAGGGACCCCCTCTCATCCCGCAGATTGATGTCCAAGCCGAACCTGTGAATGGGACCTTATTTGGAGACAGAGTATTTGCAGATGTGATTAGTTAAGATGAGATCGCACTGGAATAGGGTGGGCCCTTATCTGATCCAGTGCGCTTACACTAAGAGGGAGGTTTGGACCCAGAAAGCAGACACACACACAGGGGTTCGTTGCTGGGACGATGAAGGCAGAGCTCTGAATGAGGCAGCCACAAGCCGGGAACGCCAACAACTGCCAACACCAGAAGCTAGAAGAGGCAAGGAAGGATCCTCCTCCTGAGACTCTGGAGGGAGCATGGCCCTGCCGACATCTTGATTATAGACTTCTGACTTCCACGACTGTGAGATGTCAAATTTCTGTTGTTTTAAAACACCCAGTTTGTGGTATTTTTGTTACAGCAGCCCTAGGAGACTAATACAAGTACTTGGGCAAGACGGAGTTTCACGCCAGGGGCCCGGTAGAGGCAGGGATGGTGGCGCACACCCTAGGCCTGTCCTCCCTGGTTCTAACTTGATCTGTGCTCGTCTCCTGTCTGCCAGGATCTCTCTCACCCAGGAAGCTGTACGGCCAGGCTGCTTCCTGGCCCCAGATGAGAGAGGAACCAGAGCCCGAAGCGACCAGTTCCTTCCCCTCCCTGTTCCTTTTCCTCTGGAATCTGTATGGTGTACAGAGGTGCAGGCCTCTGTACGGTGCGGGCAATGGGGGCAGGGGGAAGTCGTTTCTGTCAGTAAAAGTGACACTGAGGGTTTCTTGCCTGGTAGCTGGTGGTTTGGCGGCCCTTATGCCAATTTCGTGTGATGCGGAGGGAGTTTTACCTCAGAGAGCCTTACGTGGTGAAATCCCTGGGTTTCTGAGGAACAAGGCTGCCCTTCAATATTCCAAAACGCACTTCTGTGTCTGGGCACACCCTCCCAGCCAACAACTCAGAGACACTTTTCTTTCTCTGTTCTGTTTGGGATTGGAAAGGCCTCTGCTGTCACCCCGCGTCTCCAGGGACTGCCATAGCAGTTCCCTCAAGACTCTGTGGTTGGGTCCACCCTCCCAGGAGGCCCATCTGCCAGGGAAGTGTCTGAGCAGGAACGTGTCAGCCTCTGTTGGAGCGAATGCCTCTCAGGAGAGGCGTGAGGACCGGATTAGGTTATCACTGTTTCAGTTGCACCCTTCTCTTATTGGACAGTGGCCGTGTTTCATTTCCCAGTGAGTTCCCGGGAGTTGGCACAGAACAGCTTCTTCGTCGGTGTTCAGGGATGAACAAACCCCCGATTCACTGTAGAGAATCATTTTGATTGTGTCAAACGAGTCCACTCATTGACTGAATGGATTCAACCAACAGAGCCGCCATTTTGGACTTCCTACTGTGTGTCTGCAGTCTGCTATCTGTCATCCCATGGGAGTGTATTAACTACAGACAAGGGACCAAGGCTCAGAAAGGCGGCATTGTCCTTGCAGAGTTCACCCCAACCCTCAGCAACTCTGAGCTGGAGGGTCCAGGAGTGTGGGATGAGTTTTCTTGGCCTCCTCAAATCTGTGAGCTTTGAGATTCTCGGATCTCCATTGCCAGGGAAGTAGTCTTTTCTTGGGGGAGATGATGATGATGATGATGATGATATTGTAACTCTAATGACGAAGCCTTCTTGGGTAGGTGTCATCCACTGTGCTGAACTTTCCCACATGTATTTAGCCCTCAAGCAATACCTGTCCCTGCAGATGGACCCTTCCCATTTCACAGACGGGAAACTGAGGTTACTCTCACAGAACTCAGACCCCATTCTGACCAATTAGCTGCCTCTTAACTCCATGACACTCTGCTGCCTTCAGACAGAAGTGTCTTCTGGAATGTTCTAACGGCAGTCTGCCCCCTCAGCCTGCAGGGTTTGCCCTTGAGACATCAACAGGGGACTCAATTTACTTCTGTCCAGAGCCCAGCAGGGCCTCCTTGTGCTGTGGCCCCCAGGTAAGTGGGACCCAGCGTGGGGCTCAGCTTTCTTTGACCCCTGGGGTCACCTTGGCAGGGAGGCTCCAGCCTCCCTTTGACTTGTCAGTGGAATTCCTTCAAGTCACCCCAGTTTTCCTGTGTTTAAAAGGGGACTAATCATAGCTAAGCAGTTTGAAGTCGTGGTCTGAAAAGCATCATTATTACTTGCCGGAGGATCTTGGCATCTCAGGGCCTCAAGAGAAAAAAGAAAGAAACCCACATTGATTTCTAATGCAAATTGGGTTTGAAGAGGGTCGCTGGGCTCTCTGGAGTTCCTAGTCACCCACAGAGGAGGGCACACCCCAGGGGGAACTGTTGCCTTGGGCAAAGAATTTCCTCTCATCAAGACAAAACCCAGACAGGGCTGCTTCCCCTTTCCGACCCCACCCGCACCGCCCCTAGCACCCCCCTGGAATGTGGCTCTAGTCAAAGCAGGATTCCCGAACCTTCCAACCTTCGAACCTTCGACTCCACTCCACAGTCACCTGGCTGCTTTCCTCTCCCTCCTCCAACCCCTTCCCTCCCACCGCCTCCACCCATGGTGTGGTGTGCACAGTCACGGGGGTACACAGACACGCACACGCACGTACACAACACGCTCATGCATGTGTGTGCACACACAGCATTCTCACACACAAAACCCAGACTTACAGACCCTCACACATGCACCCACACCTCCCCGCATGGACACCCCTGAAACCTCATGGCACACATGCACACACGGTACTCACACTCACACACGTGCTCACACTCCCCGACCCTTCCCCTGACAGCCCTCGCTTCCTGCTCGGTGCCTGGGTGGCTTTGCCTGGCCAAGCGACCCCTCTCTCCAGACCCTGGCTGTCCTCTGCCAAGATGTCAGAATCTCCTCTGTGCTGGGAGTCTCAGACACCGGGCAAATGCACCCCGGGTTTGGTGGAAGTTGGCTTCTCTCGGAAGTGGGCTATCACCTTCATCCTGCTGAAAAAAAACCAAGGGAAGGAAGAAGTTTCCAGAACACTCTTGCCCTTTATACCACCCTCCAGTCTTTTACTCAGGCCTCGGATGTTGAAATCAAGGCACAGAGAGGCTCAGTGACTCATCACAGATGAATCAGTTCTTTCCAAAAATGATGTATCGGATACTTACTAGGTGCCAGGCCCCGAGCTGGCAGTGGGGCGGTGACATGGAACGGGGCGAAGCTCGGGGCCCTGCACGTACGTTCGCAAGGCTGGTTAAGTGGGGCAGCCAGGAGGCCCCCTGTGGTTCTCCCTACTCCAGAGTCCTTGATGGTTCTGTGGCCCACCAGGGCCACTTGTGCCTTTGTGGGCCACTTCCTCCATAATTATATTTTATGGCTGCGTTGGGATACAGACAAATGTAATCCGGGTCAAATGAAAACACTCTCTTCAACCCTAAAAGGACTTTCCTTCGGATTTTGAAAGGAACCGAGGCCTGTTGGCACACCGTGGGCACTGCGCCTGCTGTCCGTAAGGGGTCATTCGGCCCTGTGTCCCTGAACACCACAGCGGGGTTGGCTCCCCTTAAAAAGTGAGTCCTGGGGCTGTTCACAACAGCAAAGCTAGACACACCCGAATATCCATTGATGCTTAGATACACAAAATGTGGTCTATCCAACAATAGCATATGATTCGGCCACAAAAAGGGACCAGGCGTGGAGACGCGCTACAACATGGATGAATCTTGAAGATGTTCTGCTAAGCCAAAGAAGCCAGACATAGAAGGTCACCTATTGTACGATCCCGTCGGTGTGAAATGTGCAGAGCAGGCAAATGCGCACAGACAGAAAGATTCGTGGTTGCCAGAGGCTGGAGGGAGGGGGGTGACTGTTGGATGGGACAGGGTTTCTGTTGGGGGCCATGAGAATGTTCTGGAACTGGGTAGAGGTGGGGGGTGCACAACGCTGTTAGGACGCTGAATGCCGCTGAATGGCACACTTTAAAACTGTTAGTTTGATAGTACATGAATTTCACCTCAATGAAAACAAAATCGTAGCTTTGCCATGGGTTTGCGCTTCCAGATCACACTGGAGACCCTGGGTATGCACCTTGGTGGTTCTCCCCATCTTTCTACTCCCATTTCTCTCCTCGGGAGCCCTCATCTTCCCTCCACCCTTGTCATGTTCTTCCTCTCGTCCTCTTTCTGGCGTGGTGGAAAGCACGTTGGCCCGGGAAGCCTGGCTGTGTTAGGATGTGCTGTGGGGCCAGAGGCCAGGATTGCACACTGGTGACTCCAGAGCCCTGTCGAGCCCATCGACATATTTTCCTTGGCTCACACGTTGTTCTTAAGAATTTCCACTTAGTTGCCAACATTTCAAAACAGAGATTTTTCCATGAAACACACACACACACACACACATTTCCAGCTTCTCTGGAGAATTTCAGAGGCCCTGACGACTCTAGGTCCTCGTTCCCTCAGAGCTGTGGGAAACCGTGTGCTGTTGTCCTGTTAGGGGGGCCCCTTCTGTCCCATCTGCCCCATCTCCACCATGCCTTATAGTCTTAGGTGGCATCCGTTTCTGTTGGCTGGCGCCTATGCCAATGGAGTTTGTGACCCAAACCTTAGGCAAATGTATGAACTTCTCCAGACCTCACCTGCAAGACCAGAGGTGAATTAGGTGATCTGAAAGGGTCTTTCCGGCTGAAAGATTCTCAGTTTGCAAACTTGATTTCTCTACCTGTGATTTTGTGAGCCTGGGAGTCGACCTTATGTGAAGGGTTTGGGGTGGAGAATGAGAAGTTCAAGGACACTGTTTGTGCCTGGCCATCATCCCTTTACGGGACCAGTGCAACCCCCAGCCAAGTGGGAGCTGCCTCAGCTGGTCTGCCTCCCAGAGCAGCCCACAGCCAAGGACAGACAGACAAGGGTCCAAGAGGCCTACCCACTTACCTCATCACAGGAGAATAACTGGGCAGTGCAGCTCATAGTCCAGAGCTCCCCTAGGACCAGGCTGTGACCGGCTCTCTTAGCCTCTTCCACAGTCCAGTTCTGCTTCCCTCTCTCCCTTCTCATGACAGCGTGACCCTCAGAAAAACCACATCTCTCAAGAAGTGACATGGATCCAAATGCCTGTGCATCTGAGGTTTGGTTCTTAATCGGGCGAGGGGGCAAGTCCAGAGCCGGGGTGAGCCACCCCTCACCCTGGGCTCCTGCAGTAGCCCGAGTCTGTGTCTACCTGTGCACCAAACACCTGGTAGGATCGTGACCTCTTCTGTGGTTCCCCCTCTCAGTTGTGAGCTTCATAAGGACAAGAGCTGTATATCATTCATTTCTGGAACACAGGAATGTCTAGCATAGTGCCTGACCCATCCTAAGCACCAGACATATGGCTATTGCATTGAGCTAAATGAAGATTGTGTGTGTGAGAGGGAGAGAGAGGGAGAGACCATCTCCCTCTGGGTTAGCATGAATAATTAATTCCTACTGCTAATATCTCTGTGGTGCGTATCAGACAATGTGGCCAGTCCTGTTCAGGCGTCTTATCTAGATAGACAACGCTGAGACAGCAAAAGCAAGTTGTGATGTTGTGATGGAGTAAGAAATACGTATTTGGTCTTTGTCCTGTGTCTTGTTCTTGGTACACATCTCCTAAAACCCTTGTAATTTCCGAAGCGGTAAGACCCAGAGGAGTATCTTTTGTTACCCCATCTGCGGTCTGTCCCGAAAGCCTCCAGAGAGATACAACCTAGAGGAACATATTTTATTCTTCACCACAAGCCCCTCTCAGCCTCCCTGGAGTTTATTCTAATGAGGTGACTGAGGGTGGGGCCCCTAGAGATCCTCAGCATGGGGCTGGTCATCAGAAGGATCCTGGGATTAGAGGGATGGAACTTTCCATCCCATCCCCCAGACCTCTGGGAGAAGGAGGACTGGAGATTAATTTCTCTTGAGCAGGGAGAACTGATGAACTTCCAGGTTGGTGAAGGCCCCCCTCTACCAGGAGGCTGGTACACCCCAGCTTTGTAGGGACAGAACCTCTGCACGTGGTACCCTTCCAGACCTCACTTGTAATCTACCCCTTCATTGGCTGTTCATCTGCATCCTTTTTAAGAAACCTATATATCGGGCGCCTGGGTGGCTCAGTGGGTTAAAGCCTCTGCCATCGGCTCAGGTCATGATCTTAGCGTCCTGGGATCGAGGCCCACATCGGGCTCCCTGCTCAGCGGGGAGCCTGCTTCCCCCTCTCTCTCTCTGCCTGCCTCTCTGCCTCCTTGTGATCTCTCTCCCTCTGTGAAATAAATAAATAAATAAAATTTTAAAAAAAAGAATATATATCCTTTATAATAAGTAAATATTCCCCTGAGCTCCCTGTGAGCCTAGCAGGGGAGGGGTCACAAGGATCCCTGATAGAAACCTGGTTGGCCAGAAGCACAGGTAGCATCTTTGGTTCAGGTTGGTGTCTGAAGTGGGGAAAGTCTTGTTTGACTGAGCCCCCTTAACCTGGGGGGTCTGTGCTAGCCCCAGGTAGTGAGTATCAGAATCGAACGGAACTGTGGACACCCAGCAGATGTGGAGAATCAGAGAATTTGTCGGAGGTACTGGAAAGCATTGCGGAGAAGTCTCTTGCCCGAAGTCACATGGCCCACTCGAGGTCAACTTAAGACTGAAATCTAAATCTTCCTAACTCTGACATCCGGGCAGGGCAGTCACTGGAAGGCCATGGCTGAGTGCACACCCTTGGTGCATACTATCGTCTCTCTGTGCAAGACCCTTCCTGTTCTATTTTGTATTATTACGATTCCTCCTCCATGGCTGCGCCCCTCTTCAGGGGCCTCCCTCAACCTCAGCACCCTCTTATTTACTACGTGTCCTTCTGGTACATCCGACCACCTGCCGGAGACCAGCACTCTAAGTTTATTTACCTGTCAGTGAAAATCCATGCCATTTTGCGTGCATTTAATTTATGTAAATGTTAATGAGCGGAGAATCCCATTCTGTTGCCTCTTTCACTCAACACCATGCTCTTGAGAGGCACCCATCAAAACCCATCATATCTCCCCTTCTAGAGCTGCGAGATTTAGTGAAAAAACAACAGGCATCAAATTCAATTGGAATTTCAGAGGAACAATGAATACTAATTTTTAGCATAGGTATATCCCAACTGTGGTCTGGGATATACTTATAATAAGAAGGCAACTCCTTTTTTATCTGACAGTCCTCCCTCTTACAGATGAGAAAAAGGGGGCTAGGAAGGTGAGTCACTTTCAGCAGTAAGTTGCAGAGCCAGGAGCCACAGCTGGGTCAGTCTGAGTCCAGAAGACTCCTTAGCCTGTGGCCTCTACGGCATCTGGGAGAATGGAAGCAGTAAGAGTCAACCCTGCTGGGGTGGGGGAGGTGGCTACCTGTTTCTGCATCTGTCTCACTCTCGAGACTCTTCTGTTGATTTCCTGTTGGCATGGCATCCCACATGGTGCTACATACATCCTGGGCACTCACGCAGTATTTTATCTCAGGGAAGCCAACGACCAGCCCTGTGTAGCCCTGGCATTTAGTGCAGTGCCTGGTGCATTGTGGGTGCTCGATAAATATTTGACGACCAGGTGATCATTTTTACAAGGTCAAGGAACACTTCCCTCTCTGACCATGTGTCAGAGGCCACTGCACTGGCGGGAAGCTCCCAGTGGCCATGCACTGAGACCCATAAATCACAGGACACCTTCCTTAATGGCTGCACCACCACCGACATCCATCTCTCTCATCTGTGAACATTCTCTGAAACTCACTCGTAATCATGACTGAAAGCAACATGTTTCCGATTTCCATATTATTAGAAAGAGGTGGAGCTCGCCATAAATGATTCAAGACGTGTCAGTCAAATGACAATACAAATGATGCATTTATTTATTTTCGCCTCTCATGGCTGGCTTGCTTTGTTCCAGCTTTCTCCTTCTGGGGAGTTTCTCGCACCCTCCTTTTCTCTTTGAAGTGTGTTGGCTAATATTTTATTCATTATAGAATTTAACAAAGCCTGCATGGTAAAGGAATCCAGGTTGGTGTCTATATAAAGTGGCGAGCAGAACTATATAGAGACCTTAGGACTCCAGGTGGTCCCAGTTGGCTCTTCTAAGTCTTTGAGGGAGGCAGTGGGGATCCAGCAGTGAATGGGATGGTACCATCCCTGCCCTCATGGAGCTGACAATCAGTGTGAGGCCCAGGCTGGGGGTTTAACTCTTCCCGGGCCTCTCCTCTCTGAGGGGAGCGGCACGTTTGACAACTTTGACAACGGCACCAATTCTTACTCCAACAGAGGCCCCAGATAGCCCATATTTAAATCAGTCTCCTGACTCAGAAGGGGATGAACAAAGCCATCAAAATATGCATCCCCTTTGATGCTATAGTTGCTCTCCCAAGAATTTATCCATATGAAACGATTAAGGTTGTGCACAAAGATTTAACCACAAGGGTCTTCCTCTCAGCCCCTTTCACAGGGGAGAAGAATGGAAAGCCTCTATCCTTGTAGCAACCTTGCAAAGTGGCTGCTATTGGTATCCCCAGCTTACTGATGGAGAAACCACAGAGCGGTGCTCCCTGGGGCTTGGAGTTTGAGTGGTTTTGATTCTTTTTCCCCTTTGGCCCTTGTGTATTCCGAGTCTTGTACTATGACCATCAATACTTATATCATCTGCCCCAAATAAAAAAAAAAGTAGAAAGAAGTATCACATATTTCAGTCAAACCAACCCATCCATCCATCCACCCATCCATCCATCCACCCATCCACCCATCCATCCATCCACCCATCCACCCATCCACCCACCCATCCATCCATCCATCCACCCACCCATCCATCCATCCACCCATCCATCCATCCATCCATCCACCCATCCATCCATCCACCCATCCATCCATCCACCCATCCATCCATCCATCCATCCACCCATCCACCCATCCACCCATCCATCCATCCATCCATCCATCCATCCACCCACCCATCCATCCATCTATCCACCCATCCATCCATCCATCCATCCACCCATCCACCCATCCACCCATCCACCCATCCATCCATCCATCTGTTGGCTGTGGTATTACAGTGTGTCTTCTGTTGTGAATGAACTACCCCAAGTCACAGCCAAAGTCATCTGTCTCCAGGCATTATGGCCAGAGACCTCCCCCTCACCCCCACGGTGTCAGCCAGGGCATACATCTCCATCGGCCTCAGTGATGTATCTCAGTGCCACGGACGTCTTGTGAAATTAAGGCAAGTTGAGTAAGAGTGGCTTAGCCTGGAGACGTGGGGCTGTTTATCACCCCTGAGTTATTTTCATGGGTGTATAAATCGAGTTGTCCTCCTTGGGAACTTCCTGGGGCTGCTGAGGATCCCACAGCCCTCACAGAGAGGGAGGAGAGCGTTGGCCAGGGCAGGGCAGGGCCTTGGGTTGGTATTTTGCAAGGGGCCCCCTGTCCTGAGTCAGAAAAGGGTGTCAGAAGGAGCTAGACGTCGAGCCTGGCATCCCAGGGCATCTGCCAGACCTGCTCAGTGGCAGTGATGGTGGTGACAACAGTGGAAATGTTGATGGGGGTGCGATGAATAAAGCAGACAGTCCTTGCTTTGAACGGCTGTGCGCACAGGAAGGATACTGTACGGGCTGAAATGGTGCAGAACGATCTTAAGAATCAATGGGATCAACTCAGATTATGCTGTGACCTTTAGCTTTTTTTTTTGTCAAAACATCGAAAACTCTTACTGTCAGTTACAAACGTTGAGGGAAATGAAAAGATAGCAAAACGAACACGTATTTAATACCTTAGAACATTGGAAACACTGAGAATTGAAGTATTGTATTTCTTTGTATAAAAATTGTCAAGAACGGTTTGAACGGTGCCTGCCTACTTCTTCTGGTTATATAACTAATATTACAGAGCGAGCATCTTTTATATGCCTTGGCAAATTGTCATAGTCCTTTCTAAGATCGGGTCAGCTTCCAACATTTTATCCTTTGTACTTTCGGTGTCATGAGATTCTGAGAGTTCCTGCTGGCCTCACTTCCCCTGGGATGTCTTCATCCTTTTCATCACAACTACTTCCCTCGTTTATGTTGGTAAATGTGTCTTCCTCTGGCGGCAGTTCTAGAGCCTCTGAAATACACACGGTGTCAACATTCCCAGGATCTTCTCTTTCTTCAAGCTGATAATCCCTTAATGGTTATTTTGTGTCAACTTAGCTGGGCCATGGTACCTGGACATTTGGTCAAACATTATTCTGGATATGTCTGTGAAGGTATTTTTTAGCTGCAATTACCATTTAAATTGGTGGACTTTGCATAAAGCAGGTTGTTCTCCATGGTGTGGGTGGGCCTCGTCCAATCAGTTGAAGGCCTCAATAGGAAAAGACTGACCTCCCAGGAGGAAGAGGGAATCCAGCCACCAGGTGGTGGCCTTTGGACTCAAGCTACACTATCAGCTAGGTCTCTGACCTGCCAGCCTATTCTGTTGGTTTTGGATTTACCAGCCTCTATTTACTGTCTGTCTGCCTGTCTATTTGTCTATCTAGAGAATGTACGTACGTACCATATCTGTGCATCATAACTTTTATGGGCATCATAAGTACCAGATGGATAGATAGATTTCCTGTTGGTTCTTTCTTTCTGGAGAAGCCTGACTAATAGGAAGCCCACTGAGGTTCCATTCAGCTTCCATTTCCAGCCCTGCCAGAGTTTCTCTTCATTTCTTCGCCACACTGCACTTTCATCTTTGCTGGCCAGGTTCTTCTTTTTTATTACCTATTTGTGTAAAATGTCACATGGCTGATCCCTGAGAGACAAGGAGGAAACACAGCGACACACCTCACTGTCCGGGTATGACCTGAGCAGCAGGTGCCTGGTGACCAGTCAGGAGTGGACTTGGAAAGAAGGTGACACGGTCAGTCACTGATGGTGACGCACATCTGTTATTTCCGGAGGGCTCGGGGTACTGAAGGGCTAGCAGCAAAAGTCTGTGCTTTGTGGGAGGATTGCTACTTCCCCTGCCCTGCCCAGTGCCATCTGAGCCATGTCGTTGGGGGGCCGGTGTTACTGTTTAAGTGAGGCAACTGAAATTCATGCGTCTCTGAACCATGCAAAAGCCAGGCCTGCTGAGATATTCCACAGCGGCTAACACTTCAGAGCACTGACTTTGGGCCAAGCATAAACCCAAACCCACACCAAAGTCTAAGCCTAACCCTAAGTGCTTCACATATATTAACGCATCTAATAAATGTAAAACCCTTAAAACTGATCGGTTGTGGGGCCCCTGGATGGCTCAGTCAGTTAAGCGTCTGACTCTTGATTTCAGCTCAGGTCTTGATCTCAAGGTCGTGAGATTGAGCCCCACATCAGGCTCCATGCTCAGCACCAGAATCTGCTGGTCCCTCTCCCTCCCCCTCTACACCCACCCCCCAAATAAATAAATAAACAAAATCTTAAAAAAAAAACAACAACAACCTCTGATCAGTTGTGAGGCTAGAACTTGGGAGCCAGCCTGGTGGCTTGGTTTCAAGGCATGAATGACCTGCCAGGGGCCCATAGTTCAAGGCATTTTACATTTTGTCCATCCTGACTTCTCCATGATCTTGCAAGCCCCCCAAAACTTTCTATGTGTCACAGCCTTTGGGGAATTCTCATCTGCCCTGGATTGGAAGCCCAGATTTGCCACCACTGGTCATATGACCTTGGGCAGAAGACTTGGCCTTTCAGAATCTTCCAGACCTCAGCTTCCCCGTCTGTGACAGGAAGGCTCTCGTATGGATCAAATGAAATAATCATGCATGTAGAATGCATCATCGCTGGCCCGTGGCAGGTACCATAAATAGTAACTAGCCTCGTTGTTACTGAGCAGACGTTCTAACACTTACACAGAGCTGGAATCGTTTGCAATTCTGCCTCCTCATAGACCAGGAGCTGCTTAAGGAAAATCCACTTTTCAACCTCTGGTCCCAGCTCCCCGGGCAGTGGCTGGCCCAGAGTAGGTGCCCATTAAATGCTTGTTAAATGAGTGAATAAAAACCCAAGAAGACCTCGTTCCCAGCCTGCCCATGTTGAATGAGGCCACAGATAGTAACCAAGAACTTATGGAGCTCTTGCCACGTGCCAGGAATGAATGGCACAAGGCCCTTCTTGTGCCTTCATGTGCATTATCTAGCCCACTCTCCAGGCAGCCCCCTTAGGTGGATGTTATTATGGTCCAAGCATTTAAGAAACAGATCAGCGAGGCTGGGATTTCACCCTGGTCTGCTGGTCCATCCTGTGGTCTCTGTCCAGCGGGGTCTGGTGAGCCAGCAAGAGGTAGGGGGATAGGAGGAGGTGCATGGGGTGGCGGGGGGGGGGGGGG